>CM074689.1:17863492-17947598 GCA_037355405.1 Vitis amurensis | reverse complement strand
TGATGACACGCTCTCGTCCCGAAGCTGTAGGTTAGGTTTGTCACACCCTTCGTTCCACCCTTAGTTTTTTATCCAGAAGTTTTAGTTTGAGGGGACCATTTGGGTTTGGGATTTGAGACACATTTGTTAGATCATGCTGGTATGGTCGCTAGCTTACTTTGTCGGTTGTTCCGCAAAAAAAAAATAAAAAAAACCTTGTGCTCGTTCGATGTTCATATCATTAATATTTGGGTTTTGCATGGTTTGCCGACAGTATCACGGCTTGATCATCAGAGGTCATTTTGGGTTTGAAAGACTTATTCTTCTTTTGAGAGTCGATGAGAGCATTGTACGATCCTTTTCTCCATAGATCTAGGAGACATATTGGGAGTGAGGTTTGGGTTTCCTTTGCACTAAGTTCCTTGGATCATTATCTATATCACCACTCCCATCATACAATGACTTGCTTCGATTTGGCATTCATGGGATGAGTTGTTCATCATTATCACGTGTTGCTACACTTTTATCCAAGCTTGTTTCTTCATTTTCTTCTACAGCCATTCATCATTCGTCTTATCCCTTTTCATCTTCTTTTACCCTTGTCGACCGTCATCTCGCTTGATGAACGACGTGTTCTTTGGTGCACATCACCTGTCGTTGGACATTGTTCATTTGGATGTAGGGTTGAGTCACCTTACTCACATGGTCCTCCAATATTTGACATTGCGCACACAAAGGCTTGGCATTATCTATTGGGCATTTGGACCTTTGTTTCCTGTTGTTTTATTCACCTTTTACCCCTAGCCTCATTACGGTCCTAGTCGTAAGACCACCCTGAGGCTATGAGATCTCGTGTTTGCTTCAACGCATTTCATTCAGATAGGCTCAGTCTACTGATTGAAGTATGGGATGCCGACAGGGCTCCATTTCTTGAGGGATATCGAGGATCGCATACTACTTTTCTGTTTAGTCTCTTCACCTTTGGTCCACGATCAGAGACAGATGATGTAGAGAGTCAATATTGTCTAGGACCCCCTCCGCTTGCTAGTTTGTTATATTCATGCTAGGGCATACCCCTATCCTTGCATGATGGCATCAGTTCTTACACTGGGACGCAGGCAGCCCATTTCACTAGGTGACGTTGGCATCAGTGTTTGAGTAGGCCCCCACATTCAGCTTGGTTTCTTCATACAGCAGCTTGCTTTTGAGAGATGGTCCGGGATCAAATTCATGCGTATTCATCGACCCAGTGGATGTGCACACTAGGGCATACCCCATACTTTGTTATGTTTGCTTATCCAGACGATTGGGTCTTTAGTGATATATTTCAGAGTTGTTTTTTTACAGAGGCACTTGCATATCAGATGTACACACTGGGGCATAACCCCCTATTAGTTTTTTTTTAAGATATTGGATATTGCGGAATAAAGTTGACGTTGTTCTAGGAATGAATGTTTGTGATGTTTTCAGCTCTCTGACTTTGACCATATGTACAGTTATGGGATTCTGACATGGTATGGATATCTTAGACTGGGGCATAGTCCTTTTTTTTCACCTCTAGTCACATTTTTGAGTTGTCCAACAGGGGCATACCCCCTTTCTTTCCATCTTGTTAGTGGTGTTCTTGTTTTCTCGCTTGTCATTTATTGGCATTTTCTAGATGTCACACTGAGGCATACCCCTTCGTCTTTTGTGATTGAGATGTTTGATTTCTCGCTTATTCGAATCATTTAGTGGCGCTCTCATGTTCATAATGGGGCATACACCCTCTTTCTTTGTGTTGTTATGCCTGGCTAGTTTTTTTGGGTTTTCTTGTACTCGCCCCGACCCTTTTCCGATACTCGCCCAGATTCTACCTTTTTTCGGTACTCACTCAAATTCTACCCTTTTTCGATACTCGCCCGGACCCTTTTTCGGTAGTCGCCCGGATTCTACCCTTCTCCGGTACTCGACCGGATTCTACCCTTTTTCGATACTCGCCCAGATTCTACCATTCTCTAGTACTCTCCTGGATTCTAACCTTCTCTGGTACTCATCAGGATTCTACCTTTCTCGGTACTCACCCGGATTCTACCTTTCTAAGTACTCGCCCCGATTCGACCCTTCTCCAGACTTGCCCGGATTCTACCCTTTTCTAGTACTTGCCCGGATTCTACCCTTCCTCGGTACTCACCCGGACCCTTATGCAGTACTCACCCGGATTCTACCATTTTCTTCTACTCGCTCGAATTCTTACCTTCTCCAGCACCCGCCCGGATTGTACCCTTCTTCGATATTCGCTTGGATTCTACCCTTCTCTGATACTCGCCCGGATTCTACCTTTCCTAGTACTCGCCTGAATTCTACCTTTTCCGGTACTCGCTTGGATTCAACCCCTCTCCAGTACTCGCCAAGATTCTACCCTTCTTCGGTACTCACCCGGACCCTTTTTCAGTACTCGCCTGGATTCTACCCTTTTCCAGTACTTTTCCAGACCCTTTTCCGGTACTCGCCCGGATTCTACCCTTCTCCGGTACTCGCCCAAATTCTACCCTTCTCCTATACTTGCTCGGATTCTACCCTTCTCTGGTACTCACCTGGATTCTAACTTTCTCGGTACTCGCTCGGATCCTTTTTCGGTACTCGACCGGATTCTACCCCTTTTCAGTACTCGCTCGGATTCTACCCTTTTCCGGTACTCGTTCGGACCCTTTTACGATACTCACCTGGATTCTACCCTTCTCTGGTACTCGCCCGGACCCTTCTCTAGTACTCGCTCGGATTCTAACCCTTTTTGACACTCGCCAGAATTCTACCCTTTTTTCGGTACTCGACTGGATTCCACCTTTCCCGGTACTCGCTCGGACCATTTTTCATACTTTCCTGGATTCTATCATTCTTCGGTACTCACCTGAATTCTACTTTATTTTTCGTATTCACTCGGATTCTACATTTTTTCGGTACTCGCTCGGACCTGTTTTCGGTACTTGCCCAGATTCTACCCTCCTCCGGTACTCGCCTGGATTCTACCTTTCCTGGCACTCGCCTAGATTCTACCCTTCTCCGGTACTCGCTTGGAATCTATCCTTCTCCAGTACTCGCTTGGATTCTACCTTTCCTGGTACTCGTCCGGACACTTTTCCAATACTCACCTGGATTCTACTCTTCTCCTGTACTCGCCCGAATTCTACCCTTCTCCGGTACTCGCCCGGATTCTACTTTTCTCCTGTACTCACCTGGATTCTACCTTTGTGGGTACTCGCCCGGACCTTTTTCGGTATTCGCCCAGATTCTACCCTTCACCGGTACTCGCCCAGATTCTACCCTTTTTCGGTTCTCGCCCAGATTCTACTTTTCCCCGGTACTCGCCTAGATTCTTGATTCGTTCCCAATTGGTGTCTCAGCTGATTCATGTCCTCTCAATGGTCCCTGACAGTGGTGCCATTTGATACGTGTCCAACTGTTGCCCCTTGATTTTGGTCCTCAAGGAGTAATCAACAAAATTTATAACCTATTACACCATATACTAGGATAGCCTTAGCTAGCATAGCATAGTGGCTCTAAGGTCGTTCACTGGGATGGGTTTTCACTTCACAATTGATATCAATTCAAAGCTGAATTAGTGCCTTTTCATTTCAAGGTTAGCTTTAAAAGAAAACATAATCTTTGGTGGAAAAGGTTTGGTTTTAAGTTAACCAAAAATAGTGACTGATTTTAATTACAAAGAAAAGTGTTTCTTGGAGTTTAGATCACTAGGCTCAGATTCCTTGTACAAAAAGGGAGTTCCGATCACTTGTTTCTTTTCTTCGCATTAGAGAATTAACATATAGTTAATTCTCTAACCGGTGTGGTACAGATGCTTCCACTTAATGGGTTCAAACACTAATTCCCTCTCACTGATGCACCTTGCAATGGCTCGTGCCTCTCACCTAGCATTTGCCATTCAAGGTGATTCTTAACCTTGGATTACCCATCAAAAGCTCGCAAGAGATAACTAATGGATGTCTCCTTAGAGTCCAAAAGCTTACCAAGTGTTGGCTATTCTAGAAAATCCTACCTCTAAACCACCTCCCAAAGGCTCGCAAGAGATAAACAAGTGCATCTCAATGGATGGAGATCACTTGCCTTACCAACTGTTGGCCCATGTGATTTAAAGGCGTTTTAAGTTAACTAAAAAGATAAAAACCATTAATGGGTCACACTTTCTCTTCATTAAAAACTAAAACAACAAAACTTCCAATTTATGCATGGGGAAACTTACCCGGCTTTCTTCACTCCAAGAGACGAAGAGCCTAGCCTCTCATCCTCTGAGGAAAAATCCTCAGAGTTTGATTGGCTAGAAATAAGAAGAATGAGAAAATAAAAATATATCTGAAAAGCAGAGCAAGTGCTCTGTATTTTTATATATCTTCCTCCCGTCGGATTACATGATGATATATATGATGTGTAAAGAAAATTACAAGCTATATATAAGAGGTTATTCACCCTTTGTTCTTACTTAAAGACTAAGGAATCCTCTGATAGGTGGGTTACAAGGAGAGTTTGGGGATTTAGACATCAAATATCTAAAGCAAAATATCTCAAAATGTCGGTCACAAATATCGGGAAGCTTCAGGAGAACACCATGACACTGTGCAAAAAAAAACTCTCCGGGTAAGCACTATCAGAGGAACCGGACATGTCTGACTAGGGAAGTTGAAACGCCCTCCTCTCCCATCCGGTGTCAGGCGCCGGATGTGAAATATTCTGAGAAGGTGGAACGTCGGCCGGACAGAATTCCGAATGTGAGATATCCGGAGAAGGTGGAACGTCGACCGGACAGAATTCCGGATGTGAGATATCCAGAGAAGGTGGAACGTCGGCCGGACAAAATTCTTCCCCGGGTGGAATGAGCTATGCCGCGCGTCGCAAGGGGGACCGTCTGCGTGTGCAAGGGAGAGAGAGCCATGTGGCATTTTTTAGGGAGGATCCCACACTCCTTGCATTCCGAATTTGCTTATGGCAAAGGACTTCAAAGCTTCGGTTCTTCATGTTTCTGAGCTTTCCATTGCTTTGCCATGGATTCCAAAGAACTCTCCTCAATCTCGGATTGCTTTGGTGATCAAAAAGCTATCAAAACACCAAAACTTAATACAATTTGATTAGAATTGATTGCAAGGGTCCTTAACATGTTAATTGGGTTAAAAGGTGATAACTACTACTCAAAAGTGTTTAAAAGAGTTAATTATAAGCTATCAAATAACACTTTTTGAGTAGTAATCAATTCTACCTTTCCCGGTACTCATCCGGATTCTACCCTTCCCCACTACTCTCCCGGATTCTACCATTCTCTGGTACTCGCTCGCATTCTACCCTTCTCTGGTACTCTCCCGAGTTCTACCTTTTTCGGTACTCGATCGGATTCTGCCATTCTCTGTTATTCGCCTTGATTCTACCCTTTTTCGGTACTCACGCTGATTCTACCCTTCTCCGGTACTCGCCCGGAGATTCTACCCTTCTACTGTACTCGCCCGGATTCTACCCTTCTCTAGTACTCGCTTGCATTCTACTTTTCCCGGTACTCGCCTAGATTCTACCCTTCTCTGGTACTCGCCCGGATTCTACTTTTCTTCTGCACTCACCTGGATTCTACCTTTGTCGATACTCGCCCGGACCCTTTTCGTGTACTCGCCTAGATTCTACCCTTCACCGGTACTCGCCCGGATTCTACCATTTTCCAGTACTCGCCCGGATTCTACCCTTCTTCGGTACTCACTAGGATTCTACTTTTCTCTGGTACTCGCCTATATTCTACCTTTCCCGGTACTTGCCCGGATTTTACCCTTCTCCGGTCCTCACCCGGATTCTACTTTTCTCTGGTACTCACCTGGATTCGACCCTTCTTTGGTACTCGCCCGGATTCTAACCTTCTACAGTACTCGCTCGGATTCTACCCTTCTCTAGTACTCGCCTGCATTCTATCTTTCCCGGTACTCGCCTGGATTTACCCTTCTCCTGTACTCGCCCAGATTCTACTTTTCTCTTGTACTCACTTGGATTCTACCTTTGTCGGTACTCGCCCGGACCCTTTTCGGGTACTCGCACAAATTCTACCCTTCACCGGTACTCGCCCGGATTCTACCATTCTCCGGTACTCCCCCAGATTCTACTTTTGCCCGGTACTCGCCTACATTTTACCTTTCTCGGTACTCGCCCGGATTTTACCCTTCTCCGATAGTCGCCCAGATTCTACTTTTCTCCGGTACTCGCCTGGATTCTACCTTTCTCGGTACTCACCCGAACCCTTTTCTAGTACTCGCCTAGATTCTACACTTCACTGGTACTCGCCCAGATTCTACCTTTCTCCAGTACTCGCTCAGATTCTATCATTCTCCGGTACTCGCCCGGATTCTACTTTTCACCCGTACTCGCCTGGATTCTACCTTTCTCGGTACTCGCCCAGACCCTTTTTGGTACTCACCCAGATTCTACCATTTCCCGGTACTCGTCCGGATTCTACCCTTCTCATCTACTCACCCGGATTCTACCCTTCTCATCTACTCGCCCGGATTCTACCCTTCTCCTGTTAATCACCCGGACCCTTCTCCGGTACTCGCCCGACTTCTGCCCTTTCTCGGTACTCGACCAGATTCTATCCTTCTCTGTTACTCACCCGGATTCTACCCTTCTCCGGTACTCGCTTGGATTCTACCTTTCCCGATACTCGCCCGGACCCTTTACTGGTACTCGCCCAGATTCTACCCTTCACCGGTACTCGCCCGGATTCTACCATTCTCCGGTACTCGCCCGGAGTCTACCCTTCTCCGATGCTCGCCTAGATTCTACCTTTCCCGGTACTCGCCTGGATTCTACCATTCTCCTATACTCCCCCGGATTCCACCCTTCTCCGGTACTCACTCGGATTCTACCCTTCTCCTGTACTAACCAGGATTCTACTTTTCCCGGTACTTGCCCAGACCCTTTTTTGGTACTCGCCCGAGTTCTACCTTTCTCCGGTAGTCGCCCAAATTATACCCTTCAATGATACTCGCCCAGATTCTACCCTTCTCCGGTACTTGCCCGGATTCTACTTTTCTCCGGTATTCGCCTGGATTCTACCTTTTCTAGTACTCGTCTGGACCATTTTTTGGTACTCACCCAGATTCTACCCTTCACCGGTACTCGCCCGGATTCTACCCTTCTCTTGTACTCGCCTGGATTCTACCCTTCTCCGGTACTCGCTTGGATTCCACCTTTCCCGGTACTCGCCCGTATTCTACCCTTCTCCGGTAGTCGCCCGGATTCTACTTCTCTCTAGTACTCGCCTTGATTTTACCTTTTCTAGTACTCGCCCATACCATTTTCTGGTACTCGCCTAGATTCTACCCTTCACCGGTACTCGCCCGAATTCTACCATTCTTCGGTACTCGCCCGGATTCTACCCTTCACCGGTACTCGCCCGGATTCTACCATTCTCCTGTACTCGCCCGGATTCTACCATTCTCCTGTACTCGCCAGGATTCTACCCTTCTCTGGTACTCGACGGGATTCTACCTTTCCCGGTACTCGCCCGAATTCTACCCTTCTCCGGTACTCGCCCAGATTCTACCCTTCACCGGTACTCACTCGGATTCTACCCATCTCCGGTACTCACCTGGATTCTGACTTCTCCGGTACTCGCCCGCATTCTACCCTTCTCCGCTACTCCCTCAGATTCTACCCTTCTCCAGTACTCACCCGCATTCTACCCTTCTCCGGTACTCACCAGCATTCTACCCTTCTCCGGTACTCACCCGCATTCTACCCTTTTCCGGTACTTGCCCGAATTCTACCCTTCTCTAGTACTCTCCTGGACCCTTTTTCGGTACTAGCCCGGATTATACTCTTCTCTGGTACTTGCCTGGATTGTCCCATTTTCTGGTACTCGCCCGGATTCTACCTTTCTCGGTACTCGCCCAGACCCTTTTCCAGTACTCGCCTGGATTTTAATCTTCTCCGATACTCGCCCGGATTCTACCTTTCTCCGGCACTCGCCCGGATTCTCCCTTTTTCCAGAACTCGCCCGAACTCTACCCTTCTCCGATATTCGCCTGCATTCTACCTTTCCTGATTCTCGCCCGGACCCTTTTTCGATACTCGTCAGGATTCTACCCATCTCCGGTACTCGCCTGAATTCTACCCTTCTCCAATGCTCGCTTGGATTCTACCTTTCTCGGTACTGGCCCAAACCCTTTTCCGGTACTCGCCCGGATTCTACCCTTCTCCGCTACTCGCCTGGACTCTATCCTTATCCGATACTCGCCTGGATTCTACCTTTCCCGGTACTCGCCCGGAGCCTTTTCTCGTACTCACCCTGATTCTACCCTTCTCCAATACTCGCTTGGATTGTACCTTTCCTGCTACTCGCCTGGACCCTTTTTCGGTACTCACTCGAATTCTACATTTCTCCGGTACTCGCCCGGATTCTACCCTTTTCCGGTACTCGCCCGGATTCTACCCTTCTCTGAAACTCGCCTGGATTCCACCTTTCCTGATACTGGCCCGGACCCTTTTCCGGTACTCACCTTGATTCTATCATTCAACGGTACTCGCTTGGATTCTACCCTTCTCCGGAACTCACCCAGATTATACCCTTCTCTGGTACTCGCCCGAATTCTACCCTTCTCCGGTACTCTCCTGCATTCTACCTTTCCTAGTACTCGCTCGGATTCTACACTTCTCCGGTACTGGCCCGGATTCTATCCTTCTCTAGTACTCGCCTGGATTCGACCCTTCTCCAATACTTGCATGGATTCTACCTTTCCCAGTACTCGCCCGGACCCTTTTCCGGTACTCTTCTCGATTCTACCCTTCATGGTACTCTCCCAGATTCTACCCTTCTCCGGAACTCGCCTGAGTTCTACCCTTCTCCAGTACTCGCCTGGATTCTACCTTTCCTGGTACTCACCGGGACCGTTTTCCGGTACTCGCCCGGATTCTACCCTTCTCCGGTACTTGCACGGATTCTACCTTTCCCAGTACTTGCCCGGACCCTTTTCTAGTACTTGCCTCGATTCTACCCTTCTCCGGAACTCGCCCAGATTCTAGCCTTCTCTGGTACTCATCCGAATTCTACCCTTCTCCAAGACTCGCCTGCATTCTACCTTTTCGGGTACTCGCCCGGATTCTACCATTCTCCAGTACTCACCCGGATTCTACCCTTCTCTTGAACTCGTCTGGATTCTACATTTCCCGATACTCGCCTAGACCCTTTTCTGGAACTCACCCGGATTCTACCCTTCTTCGATACTCGCCCGAATTCTACCCTTCTCCGATACTTGCTTGGATTCTACCTTTCCCGGTACTTGCCCGGACCCTTTTCTGGCACTCGCCTTTATTCTAATCTTCTCGGATACTCGCCCGGATTCTACCATTCTTCGGTACTCGCCCGGATTCTCCCCTTTTCTTGTACTTGACCGAACTCTACCCTTCTCCGGTGCTCACCTGCATTCTACCTTTCCCGGTACTCGCCCGGACCCTTTTTCGGTACTCGCTCGGATTCTATACATCTTCGGTACTCGCCCGAATTCTAGCCTTCTCCGATACTCGCCCGAATTCTACCCTTCTCCGGTACTCGCCTGGATTCTACCTTTCCCGATACTCACCCGGACCCTTTTTCGGTACTCTCCCCGATTCTACCCTTCAGCAATACTCTCCCGAATTCTACCTTTCTCTGGAACTCGCCTGGATTCCACCTTTCCCGATACTGGTGCCCTTTTCCGATACTCGCCCCGTTTCTACCATTCACCAGTACTCGCTCGGATTCTACCCTTCTCGGGAACTCACCCAGATTCTACCCTTCTCCGGTACTCCCTCGAATTCTACCCTTCTTTGATACTCGCTTGGATTCTACCTTTCCCGGTACTCGCCCAGACCCTTTTCCTGTACTCACCCCAATTCTGCCATTCAACGGTACTCGCCCGAATTCTACTCTTCTCCGAAACTCGCCCGGATTCTACCCTTCTCCAGTATTCGCCTGAATTCTACCCTTCTCCGGTACTCGCTTGCATTCTACCTTTCCCGATACTCGCCCGGATTCTACACTTCTCCGGTACTCGCCCGGATTCTATCCTTCTCCGGTACTCGCCCGGATTCTACCCTTCTTCGATACTTGCCCGGATTCGACCCTTCTCCAGTATTTGCATGGATTCTACCTTTCCCAGTACTCGCCCGGACCCTTTTCCAGTGCTCGCCTCGATTCTACCCTTCACTGTACTCTCCCGAAGTCTACCCTTCTCCGGAACTCGCCTGGATTCTACTGATTCATTCCCAATTGGTGTCTCAACTGATTCATTTCCAACTGGTGTTCCTTGATTGTGGTCCTCAGAAGGGAGTAATCAACAAAATTTATAACCTATATCACCATGCATTAGGATAGCTTTAGCTAATATAGCATAGTGGCTCTAGGATCGTTCACTGGGAAGGGTTTTCAACTTACAACTGATACCAAGTCAAAGTTAAATTGGTGCTTTTTCATTTCAAGGTTAGCTTAAGAAGAAAACATAAACTTTAGTTGAAAAAGGTTTTGTTTTAAGCTAACTAAAAAGAAAGTAATGGAAATTACTTATGAAGAAAAACATTCCTTGGAGTTTTAGGTTCACAGGGGAGGCTCCTCATGCAAAAACAGAGCTCCGGTCACTTGGTTCTTTTCTTCACATTAGAGAATTAACATATAGTTAATTCTCTAACCGGTGTTGTACAGATGCTTCCCTTTAATGGATTTCAACACTAATTCCCTCTCACTGATGCAACTTGCAATGGCTCGTGCCTCTCACCTAGCATTTTCCATTCAAGGTGATCATTAACCTTGGACTTCCCTTTCTCAAGCTCGCAAGAGATAACTAATAGATATCTCCTTAGAGTCCAAAAGCTTACCAAGTGTTGGCAATTCTAGAAAATCCTACCTTCAAGTCACCTCCCAAAAGCTTGCAAGAGATAAACTAGTGCATCTCCATGGACGGAGATCACTTGCCTTACCAAGTGTTGGCTCAAGTGAATTGAAGGTGTTTTAAGTTAACTAAAAACATAGAAATCATTAATGGGTCACACTTTCTCTTCATTAATGGCTGAAACAACAAAACTACCAATTCTTGCATTTGAGGCCTTACCCAGCAACCTTTTCTCCAAAGAACTAAAAGCCTAGCCACTCATTCTCTGAGGAAACATCCTCAGAGCTTGTTTGGCTAGTAAGAAAAAAATATAAATACAATACAATCAAATTGAGTAGGTAAAACAGAGCAAAAGCTTTGTAATTTACTTCCTTCAAAAAACTATACAAAGTTGTCTGTGAGAACAAGCTCCCCGACCTCCCGTGTAATGGAAAATTACAAACAATATATATCAGAGGCTATTTACCCTTTGTTCTTGCTTAAAGACTAAGGAATCCTATGATAGGTGGATTACAAGGAGAGTTCGGGGATTTAGACATCAAATATCTAAAGCAAAAAATCTCAAAATGTTGGTCGCAAATATCGGGAAGCTTCAGGAGATTTTCGTAGCCGTGCAAGATGGCTGCGAAATTTCGCAACATGAAGGACACCATTTCGCAGCCAAAGGCTGATTTCGCAGCCTGCGAAATTGGCCTTCAGCTTTGTGTGATTGGCTTCCAATGGCTGTAACTCCTTCATTTCAACTCCAAATTGTGCACCGTTTGAAGCGTTGGATTTCTGACTTCTCGAGCTTCGAAACAACATATAGTATGCATAAATTGAGATCCAAAAAGTGCTCCAAAAGTGGCTGACAGTGACTATCCTTTTGAATGCTTCATGGTGGATTTCTCTCTTTGCTTTCCCTCCCTGCATTTCGGATTTGCTTATGGCAAAGGACTATAAAGCTTCAAAGCTTTGGTTTTTCATGTTTCTGAACTTCCCATTGCTTTGCCATGGATTCCAAAGAACTCTCCTCAATCTCCGATTGCTTTGGTGATCAAATTACTAACAAAAACACCAAAACTTGCACAATTTGATTAGAAATGATAGCAAAGGTCCTTAATATGTTCATTGTGTTTAAAAGAGTTAATTACAAGCTATCAAATAGCACTTTTTGAGTATTAATCATCTACCATTCCTGGTACTCGCCCGGACCCTTTTCCGGTACTCGCCCGAATTCTACCCTTTTTCGGTACTCGCCCGGATTCTACCCTTCTCCAGTACTTGCCTGGATTCTACCTTTCCCAGTACTCGCCTAGGCCCTTTTCCGGTACTCACCTCGATTCTACCCTTCTCTAGAACTCGCCCGGATTCTACCCATTTCCGGTACTCACCCGAATTCTACCCTTCTCCGGGACTCGTCTGCATTCTACCTTTCCCGGTACTCGTCGGAACCCTTTTCTAGTACTCGCTCAGATTCTACACTTCTCCGGTACTCGCCCGGATTCTACCCTTCTCCAGGACTCGCCTGGATTTTACCTTTCCCGGTACTCGCTCGGACCCTTTTTCGGTACTCGCCTGGATTCTACCCTACTCCGCTACTCGCCCAGATTCTACCATTTTCCAGTACTTTCAAGGATTCTACCTTACCTAGTGCATGCCCGGAGCCTTTTCCGGTACTCATCGGCATTCTACCTTTCTCCGGTACTCGCCCGGATTCTACCCTTCTCCGGTACTCGCCCTCATTCTACCCTTCTCCAGTACTCGCCTCGATTTTACCTTTCCCGGTACTAGCCCGGACACTTTTCCGGTACTCGCCCCGATTTTACCCATCACCGGTACTCGCCCAGATTCTACTCTTCTCCGTAACTCGCTCGGATTCTACCCTTCTCCGGTACTCGCCCGGATCCATTTCCAGTACTCACCCCGATTCTACCATTCACCGATACTCTCCCGGATTCTATCCTTCTCCGGAACTCTCCCAAATTCTACCATTCTCCGGTACTCGCCCGAATTCTACCCTTCTCCAGTACTCACCTAAATTCTACCTTTCCCGATACTCGGCCGGACCCTTTTTCGGTACTCACCCCGATTCTAACCTTCATCGATACTCGCCCGGATTCTATCCTTCTCCCGGTACTCGCCCCGACCCTTTTCCGGTACTCGCCCCGATTCTACCTTTGACCGATGCTCGCCCCGATTCTACCCATCTCCGGAACTCGCCCAGATTCTACCCTTCTCCGGTACTTGCCTAGATTCTACCTTTCCCGGTACTCACTCGGACCCTTTTCTCGTACTCGCCCGGATTCTACCATTCTCCGGTACTCGCCCGAATTCTACCCTTCTCCGATACTCGCTTAGATAATACCCTTCTCCAGTACTCGCCCGGAATCTACCCTTCTCCGGTACTCGCTCAGATTCTACCTTTCTCCCGGTACTCACCCCGACCCTTTTCCGGTACTCGCCCCAATTCTACCCTTCACCGGTATTCTTCAGGATTCTACTCTTCTCCGGAACTCGCCCAGATTCTACCCTTCTTCGGTACTCGCCCTAATTCGACCCTTCTCTGGTACTCGCCCGGATTCTACCCTTCTCCGGTACTCGCCCGGATTCTACTTCTCTCTGGTACTCGCCTGGATTCTACCTTTTCCTGGCACTCACCCGAACCCTTTTTCGGTACTCGCACGGATTCTACCCTTCTCCACTACTCGCCTGGATTCTACCTTCTCTAATACTCGCCCGGACCCTTTTTTGGTACTCACCGAGATTCTACCCTTCACCGGTAATCACCCGGATTCTACCATTCTGCGATAGTCGCTTGAATTCTACCCTTCTCCGGTACTAACCTGGATTCTACCTTTTCAATACTCGCCCTGATTCTACCCTTCTCCGACACTCACCCAAATTCTACCATTCTCCGGTACTCGTCCGGACAATTTTTCGGTACTCGCACGGATTCTAGCTTTTCCCCATACTCACCCGTTTTGTACCATTTTCCGGTACTGGCACTGATTCTACCAATTTTCAGTAGTCGTCCGGACAATTTTTTAGTACTCCTAGGGATTCTACCTTTTCCCGGTACTCGCTCGAATTGTACCATTTTTCGGGTACTGACACTGATTCTATCATTTTTCGGTACTCGTATAGACAGTTTTTGGGTACTCGCACAAATTCTACCTTTTCCCGGTCTTGCCCGGATTTTACCATTTTCTGGTACTCACACTTATTCTACCATTTTTCCATACTTGTCGGGACAGTTTTTCGGTACTCGTACTGATTCTACCTTTTACCGGTACTCTCTCGGATTGTACCATTTTCTGGCACTCACCCTGATTCTACCTTTTTTCGGTACTCGTGAGGACAGTTTTTCGGTACTCGACGGATTCTACTTTTTCCGGTACTCGCCCGGATTATACCATTTTTCGGTACTCACACTGATTCTACCATTTTTCGGTACTCGTTCGGACAATTTTTCGGTACTCGCACGGATTCTACCTTTTCCCCGTACTCGCCCGGATTGTACCATTTTCCGGTACTGACACTGATTCTACCATTTTCAGTACTCGTCCGGACAGGTTTTCGGTACTCACCCGGATTGTACCATTTTCCTGTACTGACACTGATTCTATCATTTTTCGGTACTCGTATAGACAGTTTTTCGGACTCGCACGGATTCTACCTTTTCCCGGTACTTGCCCGGATTCTACCATTTTTCGGTACTCACACTTATTCTACCATTTTTCGGTACTTGTCGGGACAGTTTTTCGGTATGTGCATTGATTCTACCTTTTACCGGTACTCGCCCGGATTGTATCATTTTCCGGTATTGACATTGATTCTACCTTTTTTCGGTACTAGTCGGGCCAGTTTTTCGATAATACCACGGATTCTTCCTTTTCAGGGTGCTCGCCCGGATTGTATCATTTTCTGGTACTCACACTGATTCTACCATTTTTCGGTACTCGTCCGGACAGTTTTTCGGTTGTCACACAGATTCTACATTTTCCCGGTACTCGACCGGATTCTACCATTTTTCGGTACTCACACTGATTCTACCATTTTTCGGTACTCGTCCAAGCAGTTTTTCGGTACTCGCACGGTTTCTACCTTTTCCCGGTAGTCGCCCGGATTCTACCATTTTCTAGTCCTAACACTGATTCAACCATTTTTCGGGACTCCTCCGGACTGTCTTTCGGTACTCGCACAGTTTCTACCTTTTCCCGGTAGTCACCCGGATTTTACCATTTTCCGATAATCACACTGATTCTACCATTTTTCGATACTCCCACGAATTCTACCGTTTCCCGATACTCGCCCGGATTCTACCATTTTCCAGTATTCACACTGATTGTACCATTTTTCGGTTTTCGTCCGGACATTTTTTCGATACTCGCACGGATTGTACCTTTGCCCGGTATTCGCCTAGATTCTACTATTTTTCGGTACTCACACTGATTGTGCCATTTTTCATGACTCGTACGTACAATTTTTCGGTTCTCGCACGGATTCTACCTTTTCGGGGTACTCACCCGGATTCTACCATTTTCTGGTACTGACACTGATTCTACCATTTTTCAGCGCTCGTCTGGACAATTTTTTGGTACTCGCACGGTTTCTACCTTTTCCCGGTACTCGCTCGAATTCTACCATTTTCCGGTACTTACATTGATTCTAGCATTTTTCGGTACTCGTCTAGACAGTTTTTCGGTACTCCTGCGGGTTCTACCTTTTCCCAATGCTCACCCGGATTCTACCATTTTTCGGTACTCACACTGATTCTAACATTTTTCGGTACTCGTTCGGACATTTTTTCGGTACTCCCACGGATTCTACCTTTTCATGGTACTCGCCCGGTTTCTACCATTTTCTCTCACTGACTCTGATTTTACAATTTTTCGGCACTCGTCCGAACAGTTTTTCGGTACTCGCACGGATTCTATCTTTTCCCGGTACTCGCCCAGATTCTACTTTTTTTCGGTACTCACACTGATTTTACCATTTTTCGGTTCTCGTCCGTACAGTTTTTCGGTACTCGCACAGATTCTACCTTTTCCCAATACTCGCCTGGATTCTAGCATTTTTCGATACTCACATTGATTCTACCATTTTTCAGTACTCCCACGAATTCTACGTTTTCCCGATACTCGCCCGGATTCTACAATTTTCCAGTATTCACAATGATTCTACCATTTTTCGGTACTCGTCCGGACATTTTTTCGATACTCCCACGGATTCTACATTTTCGTGGTACTCGCCCGGATTCTACCATTTTCTCTTGTTGACTCTGATTTTACAATTTTTCGGCAATCGTTCGGATAGTTTTTCGGTACTTGCACGGATTCTATCTTTTTCCGGTACTCGCCCGGATTCTACTATTTCTCGGTACTCACACTGAATTGTACCATTTTTCGGTTCTCGTCCGTACAATTTTTCCGTACTTCGCACGAATTCTACCTTTTCGTGGTACTCGCATGGATTCAACCATTTTTTGGTACTGACATTGATTCTACCATTTTTCGGCACTCGTCCGGACAGTTTTTCGGTACTCCCAAGGATTTTTACCTTTTCGCAGTACTTGCCTGGATTCTACCTTTTTCCGGTACTGACACTCATTATACAATTTTTCGGTACTCGTCCGGACATTTTTTCGGTACTCGCATGGATTCTACCTTTTCGCGATACTCGCCCGGATTCTACTATTATCCGGTACTCACACGGATTCTACCATTTTTCGGTACTCGTTCGGACAGTTTTTCGGAACTCGCACGGATTCTACCATTTTTCGTACTCGCGCGGATTGTACCATTTTTCGGTACTGACCCTTATTTTACCACTTTTCGGTACTCGTCCGAACAGTTTTTCGTTACTCGTAGGGATTCTACCTTTTCCCGGTACTCGCCCGGATTCCAGCATTTTTTCGGTACTCACATTGATTTTACGATTTTTCGGGACTCATTCGTACAATTTTTCGGTACTCGCACAGATTCTACCTTTTCGCGGTACTCGCCCGGATTCTACCATTTTCTAGTACTGACACTGATTCTACCATTTTTCGATACTCTTCCGTACAATTTTTCGGTACTTGCACGGATTCTACCTTTTCCCGACACTCGCCCGGATTCTATTATTTTTTCGGTACTCACACTGATTCTACCATTTTTCGGTACTCCTCCGGACATTTTTTCGGTACTCGCACCGATTCTACCTTTTCGCGATACTCGCCTGGATTCTATCATTTTCTGGTATTGACACTGATTTTACCATTTTTCGGCACTAGTCCGGACAGTTTTTCGGTACTCGCAAGGATTCTACTATTTCCCGGTACTCGCCCGAATTCTACCATTTTCCGGTAGTGATACTAATTCTACCATTTTTCGGTACTCGTCTGGACAATTTTTTGGTAGTCGCACGGATTCTTCATTTTCCCGATACTCGCCCTGATTCTACCATTTTCCGGTACTCACACTAATTCTACAATTTTTCGGTACTCGTCCGAACATTTTTTCGGTACTCCCACGGATTCTACATTTTCCCGACACTCGCCCTGATTCTATCATTTTGAGGTACTTACACTGATTCTCCCATTTTTAGGTACTCGTCCGGACATTTTTTTCGGTTCTCGCACGGATTCTAGCTTTTCGCGGTACTCATCCGAATTCTACCATTTTCAGGTACTGACATTGATTCTACCATTTTTCGGTACTCGTCCAGACAGTTTTTTGGTACTCGCAAGGATTCTACCTTTTCCCGGTACTCGCCCGGATTCTACCATTTTTCGGTACTCACACTGATTCAATCATTTTTCAGTACTTGTCCGGACAGTTTTTCAGTACTCGTAAGGATTCTACCTTTTCCCGATACTCGCCCGAAGTCAACCATTTTCCGGTAGTGACACTGATTCTACCATTTTTCGGTACTCGTCCGGACAGTTTTTCGGTACCCCCACGGATTCTACCTTTTCCTGACACTCGCATGCATTCTATTATTTTTCTTTACTCGCACGGATTCTACCTTCTCGCGGTACTCACCCGAATTCTACCATTTTTTGGTACTGACACTGATTCTACCATTTTTCGGTACTCGTCCGAACATTTTTCGATACTCGCACGGATTCTACCTTTTCTCGGTACTCGCCCGGATTCGACCATTTTCTGGTACTCACACTAATTCTACCATTTTTTTATACTCGTCCCGACATGTTTTCGGTACTCGTACGGATTCTACCTTTTCGCGGTACTCACTCGGATTGTACCATTTTCCGGTACTGACACTGATTCTATCATTTTTCGGCACTCGTCCGGACAGTTTTTTAGTACTTGCAAGGATTCTACCTTTTCGCGGTACTTGCCCGGATTGTAGCATTTTCCGGCAGTGACACTGATTCTACCATTTTTCGATACTCTTCTAGACGGTTTTTCAGTACTCGCACGGATTCTACCTTTTCGCGGTACTCGCCCGGATTCTACCATTTGCTGGTACTGACACTGATTCTACCATTTTTCTGCACTCATCCGAACAGTTTTTCGGTACTCTCAAGGATTCTACCTTTTCCTAGTACTCGCCCGGATTCTTCCATTTTTCTGTACTCACACCAATTCTACCATTTTTCCGTACTCGTTCAAACATTTTTTCGGTACTCCCACGGATTTTATCTTTTCCCGATACTCGCCCAGATTCTATCATTTTCGGTAGTCACATTGATTCTACCATTTTTCGGTACTGGTCCGGACAATTATTCGGTTCTTGCACGGATTCTACCTTTTCGCGGTACTTGTCCGGATCCTACCATTTTCCGGTACTTACACTGATTCTACCATTTTTCGGTACTCGTCCGGACTTTTTTTGGGTACTCCCATGGATTCTACCTTTTCCCGATACTCGCCCGGATTCTATCATTTTACAGTACTTACACTGATTCTACCATTTTTCGGTACTCCTCCGGACATTTTTTCGGTACTCACACGGATTCTACCTTTTCTCGGTACTCGTTCGGATTCTACCATTTTCCTGTACTCACACTGATTCTACCATTTTCTGGTACTCGTCCGGATAGCTTTTCGGTACTCGCACGGATTCTACCTTTTCCGGTACTCGCCCGGATTCTACTATTTTCTGGTACTCACACTGATTCTACCATTTTTCGGTACTCGTCCGTACAGTTTTTTGGTACTCGCACGGATTCTACCTCTTTGCGGTACTCGCACGGATTATACCATTTTCTGGTACTGACACTGATTCTACCATTTTTCGGTACTCGTCCGGACAGTTTTTTGGTACTCGCACGGATTCTACCTTTTCCCGGTACTCGCCGGGATTCTATCATTTTTTGGTACTTGTTCGTATAGTTTTCGGTACTTGCACGGATTCGACCTTTTCCCAGTACTCGCCCGGATTTTACCATTTTTCGATACTCGTCTGGACAATTTTTCGGTACTCGCACGGATTGTAACTTTTCGTAGTACTCGCACGGATTGTACCTTTTTTCGGTACTGACACTGGTTCTTCCATTTTTCGTTACTGGTCCAGACAGTTTTTCGGTACTCGCACGGATTCTACATTTTCCCGGTACTCGTCCGGATGCAACCATTTTCCGGTACTCACACTGATTCTACCATTTTTCGGTACTCGCCCAGACATTTTTTTGGTGCTCGCACAGATTCTACCTTTTCCCGGTTATCGCCCGGAGTCTGTCATTTTCCGGTAGTCACACTGATTTTACCATTTTTCGGTACTGATCCGGACATTTTTTCGGTACTCCCACGGATTCTACTTTCGCGGTACTCGCCCAGATTCTTCCATTTTTCGGTACTCACACTGATTCTACCTTTTTTCGGTACTCGTCCGGACATTTTTTCGGTACTCGCAAGGATTCTACCTTTTCCCGGTACTCGCCCGGATTCTACCATTTTCCGGTAATCACACTGATTCTACCATTTTTCAGTACTCGCCCGTACAGTTTTGCGATACTCGCCCGGATTCTACCTTTTCGCGGTACTTGGCCGGATTCTACCTTATTCAGTTTATGCATGTCACCATTTTCTACTTAGTTCTAGACCTTTTGGGTGTTTTTGCTGAAATTTGTTATTTGAATGAGTGTTTGAGTTTTTTTATGTTGTTCCATAAGTGTAGGAGATGTTTCCTGAAATTTTTTGCAATTAAATTCCACTTCAAGATTTTTTTTAGGATTTTTTTTATGATGCTTCCTGTTCTGATTGCATGTTAATGATCTTGTACTTTACTTAACTATGCTATTTTTTTGGAGTTATTTGACTTATCTTGGCTTGACTTTGGTTATTGTATCGTGCTATAGACTAAATTGAGAGGTTTGTCTTTATTTTTCATGATCAAATGATGTTCCTATATATTAATTTATATTTTTTCTTTTGATAATAGTGTGCTACCTGTTTTGCTAAATGTTTTAATCATAACCCTTGATTTTTTTTCTCTCCTATTTTGGGAGTTATATACATGACTTGTCTAATAATTGGTGTTTTCTTATACTTTGGTCATTTCTATTGTGATATTTAAATACCATGCATGCTAGGATTTCTTTTCTTTAACGTCTGTTATTATAACTTTGATCTAACGTCCAATGTCTTGTGGAAGCGCATTGTTATTCAGGTACGCTTCTTATCTTTGCATCTTAATTCCATTAGTTATGTAAAGCTTCATATATGATCATTATCATGCTTAATATATATTTTTGATTGCTTGTTTGACTCACCATGTTAGATTTCTTGACTATGGTAAAATACATGTGTGTGTGTGTGTTTTAAATTAAATTTGATATCTTATGACAACTCTTAAGTTGTACCTCAAGTACGCCTATCTTCCTTACTCATGTGATTGATTACTTAGATATATTTGTTTAAATATGAATAACAATCTAGCCAATAGAGACCACTTTAAGGCTTAGAGGGGTGCTACCTCTTTGAGGTACCTTTCTGATAGGTAACCTAATCCTCTCTGCCCTAGACTCAGTTTTTTCAAATACAGGGTTTTCCAAAACTTAAGGAGTTATTTTTCTTAGGTGAGTCCACAAATTGGTGACCCCATTGAGGATTTTTGAAGATCAAGCTTGAACACTACTTGAGGAAAATATGGTGTTTAATTGGTTGATTTAGTTTTGAACACTACTTTAGGCAAGGTGATTCAATTTGCTTACTTAATTGTTTGTGATTTAGTTAAAGAAAAGAGATTTTTTTTAGAATTGATATTTTGAGTTAAGCTTAATCGTTTTGTCTTGGAAACCATTGTAGGTTCTATTTAAGTTTATTCTTTGGTCCTTTCGTTTCTCATCATTAGGACACAATTCTAGGTTCTATCTAACCTTATTCGTTTGTTCTTTTGGTTTCTCATCATTGGCTCACAATTCTAGGTTCTATTTAAGTTTATTCTTTGTTCCTTTGCTTTCTCATCATTGGAACTCCATCATAACTTCTATATAAGTTTATTCTTAGTTCCATTCATTTATCATCATTGGGACACAATCTTAGGTACTATCTAAAAATATTCGTTTTTTCCCCTTGGTTTCTTATCATTGGAATGCCGTCCTAGGTTCTATCTAAGTTTAATTGTTTGTTCCTTTGGTTTCTCATCTTTAGGACACCATCCTAGGCTCTATCTAGGTTTCTTCTTTCTTCATTTAGTTTCTCATCATTAGGACACCATCCTAGGTTTTGTCTTACTTCATTCTTTTTCATTTCATTTCTCATCAATGGGATACCATTCTAGGTTCTCTCTAAGCTTAATCATTTGTTCCTTTGGTTTCTCATCAATGGGACATCATCCTAAGTTCTAAGTATCTTCTTTGTTCCTTTAGTTTCTCATCATGGGGACACCATCCTAGATTCTATCTAAGCTTAATCATTTGGTCCTTTGGATTCTTTTCATTGGGACAACATCATAGGTTCTATCTAAGTTTACTCTTTGGTCCTTTTACTTCTCATCATTAGGACGTCATCCTATCTTCTATATAACCTTATTTGTTTGTTCCTTTGGTTTCTCATCATTGGTTCACCATCTTAGGTTCTATCTTGGTTTATTCTTATGCCTTCACATCATTGGGACACCATTTTAGGTTCTTTCTAAATTTATTCTTAATTCCATTGATTTATCATCATTAGGATGCCATCTTAGGTACTACCTAAGTTTATTTGTTTTTTCCTATGGTTTTTTATCATTAGGACACCATCCTTGGTTCTAAGCTTAATTGTTTGTTCATTTGGTTACTTATCATTGGGACACATCCCTAGATTCTATTTCAATTTAAAGGTTCATTTGGTTTCTTATCATTGGGACACATCCCTAGATTCTATTTCAATTTATTCTTTGTTCATTTGGTTTCTCATCATTGGAAAACCATCCTAGGTTCTATCTCAGTTTATTCTTTATTTATTTGGTTTCTCATCATTAGGACGTCATCATAGGTTCTATCTAAACTTAATTGTTTGTTCCTTTGGTTTCTCATCATTGGGACACCATCCCAAGTTCTACCAAAGCTTAATCGTTTGTTCCTTTGGTTTCTCAACATTGGGACACGATCTAAGGTTCTATCTCATTTTATTTTTTGTTCATTTCGTTTCTCCTCATTTGGGTGTCGTCCTAGGTTCTATCCAAAACTTAATGGTTTGTTTGCTTAGTTTCTCATCATTGGGACACCATCCTAGGTTCTATCTAACCTTAATCGTTTGTTCCTTTGGTTTCTCATCATAGGAACACCATCCTAGGTTCTACTCTTAGTTTATTCTTCGTTCCTTTGGTTTCTCACGAATGTCATCCTATATTCTATCTAACCTTAATTGTTTATTCCTTCGCTTTTGCATCAATGCGACACCATCCTAAGTTCGATCTCAATTTCTTCTTTGTTCATTTGGTTTCTCATCATTGGGACGTCATTCTAGGTTATGTCTAAGCTTAATTGATTGTTCCTTTGGTTTCTTGACATTGGGAAACAATCCAAGGTTCAATCTTATTTTATTCTTTGTTCATTCCATTTCTCATCATTAGGACATCATCCTAGGTTCCATCTAAGCTTAATCGTTTGTTCGTTTAGTTTCTCATCATTGGGACACCATCCTAGGTTCTGTCTAAGCTTAATCGTTTGTTCCTTTGTTTCTCATCATTAGGATGCCATCCTATGTTCTATCTAACCTTAATCGTTTCTTCCTTTGCTTTCGCATCGATGCGACCCCATCCTAGGTATTATCTTAGTTTAATCATTATTCATTTGGATTCTCATCATTTGAACACAATTCTAGGATCTTTCTAAGCCTAATCATTTCTTTCTTTTGTTTCTTATTAATTGGGACACAACCCTAGGTTATATCTCAGTTTCCTCTTTGTTCCTTTGGTTTCTCATCATTGGGACACCATCCTAGGTTCTTTATTTATCCTTTGTTCTTGGGGTTTCTCATCATTTGGACGTCATCCTATGTTCTATCTAACCATAATCGCTTCTTCCTTTGCTTTTGCATTAATGCGACACCATTCTGGGTTCTGTCTTAGTTTATTCTTTATTCATTTAGTTTCTCATCATTGGGATGCTATCCAAGGTTTTGTTTAAATTTAATCATTTATTCCTTTGGTTTCTCATCATTGGGAAACAATCCTAGGTTCAATCTCATTTTATTCTTTGTTCATTTCGTTTACCATCATTGGGACGCCATCCTAGGTCTTTCTAAGCTTAATCGTTTGTTCATTTTGGTTTCTCATCATTGGGAAACAATCCTAGGTTCAATCTCATTTTATTCTTTGTTCATTTCGTTTACCATCATTGGTACGCCATCCTAGGTCTTTCTAAGCTTAATCGTTTGTTCATTTTGGTTTCTCATCATTGGGACACCATCCTAGGTTTTATCTAAGCTTAATCGTTTGTTCCTTTGGTTTCTCATCATTGGGACACCATCCTAAGTTCTAAGTTTCTTCTTATTTCCTTTGGTTTGTCAAAATGTGGACACCATCCTAGGTTTTATGTCATATTCTTTGTTCATTTTGTTTCGATGGAATGCCATCCTAGATTCTA
The DNA here is from genome assembly GCA_037355405.1 of Vitis amurensis. Classification (NCBI taxonomy): domain Eukaryota; kingdom Viridiplantae; phylum Streptophyta; class Magnoliopsida; order Vitales; family Vitaceae; genus Vitis; species Vitis amurensis. The sequence goes on along the minus strand of CM074689.1, from coordinate 17,923,730 downwards.
TTTAAGCTTAATTGTTTGATCATTTCGATTCTCGTCATTGGGACACAATCGTAGCTTCTATCTAAGTTTATTCTTTGGTCCTTTCATTTTTCATCATTAGGACGCCATCCAAGGTTCTATCTAACCTTATTCGTTTGTTCCTTTGGTTTCTCATCATTGGGTCGCCATCCTAGCTTCTATCTTTGTTTATTCTTAATTCATTTGCTTTCTCCATCATTGGGGCACCATTTTAGGTTTTATCTATTTTTATTTTTATTTCCATTGATTTATAATCATCGAGACTCCATTCTTGGTACTACATAAGATTATTCATTTTTTTCCTTTGTTTTCTGATCGTTGGAATGTCATCCAAGGTTCTATCTAAGCTTAATTTGGACGCCAAAGTAGCAAAGAATAAACTAAGATAGAACCTAGGCCGGCCTTCCAAAAACGAGAAAACAAAGGACCAAATAAGTAAGTTTAGATTGAACCTAGCATAGCATCCCATTGATGAGAAACAAAAGGAACAAAGAATAAACTAAGATAGAACCTAGGATGGCGTCCCAATGATGAGAAACAAAAGGAACAAATGATTAAGCTTATGTAGAACCTATGATCTCGTCCCAATGATGAGAAACCAATTGAACAAAGAACCTAGGATGGCATCCCAATGATGAGAAACCAAAATGAACAAAGAATAAACTAAGATTGAACATAGCAAAGTGACGTAATGATGAGAAATCAAAGGAATAAAGAATAAACTAAGATAGAAGATAGGATGGTGTCCTAATGATGAGAAACCAAAGCAACAAACAATGTTTAGATAGAACCTAGTTATGCATTCCAATGACGAGAAACGAAATGAACAAATAATAAACAGAGATAGAACCTATGATGGTGTCCAAATAATGATAAACAAAAGTAACAAAGAGGAAACTTAGATAGAACCTAAGATGTGATGATGAAAAATTAAGGAGGAAATAAGAAACTTAGATTTGACCTCGGATGCAGTCCTATTGATGAGAAACGAAAGGAACTAACGTTTAAGCTTAGATAACGTAGGATGGGGTCCCAATGATAGGAAAATAACTAAACAAATTTATAGATAGACTTAGGATAGTGTCCCAATGATGAGAAACCAAAGGAACAAACATCAAACTTATATCAAACCTATGATGGTGTCCCAATGTTCAGAAACGGAAGGAAGAAATGATTAAGGTTAGATAAAATCTAGGATGGCATCCCAATGATGAGAAACCAAATAAAGAAAGAAAAAACTAAGATAAGACCTAGGATGGTGTAGCGAAGATGAGAAACTAAAGGAAAAAAGAAGAAACATGGATAAAAAAACCTAGGATGACGTCCCATTGATGAGAAATGAAATAAACTAAGATAGAACATAGGATGGTGTCCCAATGACGAGAAACAAGAAGAACAATGAAGAAACCTAGATAGAACCTAGGAGGGTGTCGCAATGATGAGCAACCAAACAAACAAAATATTAAGCTTATATTGAACCTATGATGTCTTTCCAATGATATATGAAACCAAATGAACAAAGAAAAAACTGAGAATAAACTTAGGACAATGATATATGAAACCAAATGAACAAAGAAAAAACTTAGAATAAACTTAAGACAGTGTCCCAATGATTAGAAACAAATATAACAAAAAAAATACTTAGAACTTAGAATGACATCCCAATAATTAGAAACCAAATCAACAAATAATAAACTGAGAATGAACATAGGATTGTGTCAGAATGATTAGAAAGCAAAGAAACAAACGTTTAAGCTTAAATAGAACCTAGGATAGCTTTCCACTGATCAAAAACCAAATGATCAAAGAATAAAATGAGTAGAAACCAAAATGGTTTCCCAATGATGAGAAACAAATGTAATAAAGAAACTTAGATACATCTTAGGATGGTGTCCCAATGAAGGAAAACCAAATGATCAAAGAATAAATCGAGATATAACCTATGATGGTGTCCCAAATGACAAGAAAAAAAAGGAGCATACGATTAGGTGCAGAAAGAACCTAGGATGGAGTCCCAAAGATGACAAACCAAAGGAAAAAACAATTAAGCTGAAATAAAACCTAGGATAGCGTTCCACTGATCAGAAACCAAATGAACAAAGAATAAACAGAAACGAAAACTAAAATGGTGTCCCAATTATGAGAATCGCAAGTAACAAATAAGAAACTTAGATACAACTTAGGACGGTACCCAATGCTAAGAACCCAAATAAACAAAAATGAATTGAGATAGAACCTAAGATGGTGTCCCAATGATGGGAAACCAAAGGACAAATTGATTAAATTTAGAAAGAACCTAGGAAGGCATCCCAATATTGAGAAATCAAAGGAACAAACGATTATGTTTAGATAGAGCCTAGTTACACATCCCAATGATGATAAACAAAATGAAAAAAGAATAAACAAAGATAGAACCTATGATGGTGTCCCAATGATGAGAAAATAAAGTAACAAAGAAGAAACTTAGATAAAACATGGGAACCAATCCCAAGGAAGAAAAAAGAAACTTAGATTCAGCCTAAGATGCAGTCCTATAGATGAGTAACAAAAGGAACTAACGTTTAAGCTAAGATAGAACAAAGGATGGGGTCCCAATCATAATAGAACCTAGGATAGTGTCCCAATGATTTGAAACCAAAGGAACAAACATCAAACCTATGATTGTGTCCTGATGTTGAGAAAGTAAAGGAACAAACAATTAAAGATAATTAGAAACTAGAATGGTGTCCCAATGATGAGAAACAAAACTAACAAAAAAGAAACTCATATAGAAGTTAGGATGACGTCCAAATAATTAAAAACTAGATGAACAAAGAATAAATTGAGAAAGAGCCTAGGATGATGTCCCAATGATGAGAAACCAAAGGAACAAGTGATTAAGCTTAGAGAGAACCTAGGATAGTGTTCCATTGATTAGAAACCAAATGAATAAAGACTAAACTGACATAGAAACTAGAATGGTGTCCTAATGACAAAAAATAAAAGTAGTAAAGAAGAAACTTGGATACAACCTAGAATGGTGTTCCAATGATGAGAAACCAAATGAATAAAGAATAAACTGAGATAAAATATAGGATGGTGTCGCAATGACAAGAAACCAAAGGAACAAACAATTATCTTTATATAGAACCTAGTTTTGCACCCCAATAATGAGAGATGAAATGAATAAAGAATAACCTGTGATAAAACATATGATGGTGTCCCAATGATTAGAAACCAAAGGAACAAAGAAGAAACTTCGATTCACCCTACAATGCAATCCTATTGATGAGAACGAAAGGAACTAACGTTTTAGCTTTAGATAGAACTTAGGATGGCACCCCAATAATGTGAAAGTAAATAAAAAATGAATAACATTAGATAGAACTTAGGACATTGTCCCAAATATGAGAAACCAAAGGAATAAGCATCAAACTAAAATCAAACCAATGATGGTGTCCTAATATTCAATAACTGAAGAAACAAATGATTAAGGTTAGATAGAACCAAGGATGACGCCCCAATGACGAAAAACCAAACAAAGAAATAATAAACTAAGATAGAACATAGGATGTTATCCCAATGATGAGAAACCAAAGAAACAAAGAAGAAACCTAAATAGAAGGAGGGTGTCACAATGATGAGAAACCAAACGAACAAACAATTAAACTTATACATATCCTAGGATGTCTTCCCAATGATATGAAACCAAATAAACAAAGAATAAATTGAGAAAGAACCTAGGATGGTGTCCCAAAAATTAGAAACCAAATGAACATAGAATAAACTAATAAAAAACATAGGATGGTGTCCCAATGATGAGAAACCAATGGAACAAACGATTAAGCTTAAATAGAACCTAGGATAGCATTCCACTTATCAGACACAAAATGAACAAGGAATAAAATGAAATAGAAATTAATGGTATTGCAATGATGAGAAACCATATGAATAAAGAATAAACTGCGTTAGAATCTTGGATGGTGCCCCATTTACAAGAAACAAAGGAACAAGTGATTAAATTTAGAAACAACCTACGATGGTGTCCCATTGATCAGAAACCAATGGAACACAAGATTATGTTTAGATAGAACCTAGCTTTGCCTCCGAATGATTTGAAACGAAATAAACTGAGGTACAACCTATGATGTTGTCCCAATGATGAAAAACAAAAGTAACAAAGAAGAAACTTAAATTAAACCTAGGATGATCTCCCAATGTTTAGAAATTGAGGGAGCAAAGGATCAAAGTTTGATAGAACCTAGGATGGTGTCCCAATGATGAGAAACTAGATGAAAAAAGAAAAAAGCTGAGATAGAACTTAGGATGGTCTGCCAATTATGAGAAACTAAAGGAAAAGGAGAGAAAAACATATAGAAATTAGGTTGGCGTCCAAATGATAAGAAACCAATGGAACAAACGATCAAGTTTAAATAGAAACTAGGATAGCGTTCAACTGATCAAAGAATAAATGAAATAGAAACTAGAATGGGGTCCCAATGATGAGAAACAAATAAGAAACTTAGATATAATGGAGGGTGGTGTCCCAATGATGAGAAACCAAATGAATAAAGAATCAATTGAGTTAGAACCTTGGATGGTGTCCCATTCATGAGAAGCAAAGGAACAAACAATTAAATTTGTAAACAACCTAGGTGTCCCAATGATAAGAAACCAATGGAACAAAAGATTATGTTTAGATAGAACCTAGTTTTGCCTCCAAAGGATGAGAAACGAAATGAACAAAGAGTAAGCTAAGGTAGAACTTATGATGCTGTCCCAATGATGACAAACAAAAGTAATAAAGAAGAAATTTACATAGAACCTATGATGGTGCCACAATGATAAGAAAAAACCAAATGATGAGAGAAGAGGCTTAGATTTAATCTAGGATGCAGTCCTATTGATTAGAAATGAAAGGAACTAACATTTAAGCTTAGATAGAACCTATGATGGAATCCCAATGATAGAAAAGCAAATAAACAAAAAATAAACTTAGATAGAACCTAGGATATTGTCCCAATGATAAGAAACCAAAGGAACAAACACCAAACTTAAATTAAACCTAGGATGGTCTCCCAATGATGAGAAACCAAATGAAGAAAGAAAAAACAAAATGAAATATAATCTAGGATGGTGTGCCAATTATGAGAAATTAAAGGAAAAGGAAACAAACTCAAATGGAAATTAGGCTGGTGTCCAAATGATAAGAAATCAATGGAACAAATGATTAAGTTTAAATAGCACCTAGGATAGTTAAACACAAAATGAACAAAGAATAAAATGAAATAGAAACTAGAATGGGGTCCCAATGATGAGAAACAAATAAGAAACTTAAATGCAACCTAGGATGGTGTTCCGATGATGAGAAACAAATAAGAAACTTAGATACAACCTAGGATGGTGTTCCGATGATGAGAAACAAATAAGAAACTTAGATACAACCAAGGATGGTATCCCTATGATGAGAAACCAAATGAATAAATAATCAACTGAATTAGAACCTTCGATGGTATCCTTATGATGAGAAACCAAATGAACAAATAATCAACTGAATTAGAACCTTCAATGGTATCCTTATGACGAGAAACCAAATGAATATAGAATCAACTGAGTTAGAACCTTGGATGGTGTCCCATTGATGAGAAGCAAGGGAACAAACAATTAAATTTATAAAGAACCTAGGATGGTGTCCCAATGATGATCTACCAATGAAACAAATAATTATGCTTAGACAGAACCCAGTTTTTCCTTTGAATGATGAGAAGCAAAATGAACAAAGAAGAAACTTACATAGAACCTATGATGGTGTCCGAATGATGAGAAACCAAATGAAGAGAGAATAACTTAGATTCAATCTAGAATCCAGTTCTATTTATGAGAAATGAAAGGAACTAACATTTAAGCTTAGATAAAACCTATGATGCGATCCCAATGATGGGAAAGCAAATAAACAAGGAATAAACTTATATATAAACTAGGGTATTTGTCCCAATGATGAAAATCAAAGGAACAAACATCAAACCTAAATTAAGCATAGGATGGTCCCCCAATGTTTAGTAACTGAAGGAATTAACGATTAAGGTTGAATAGAACCTAGGATGGTTTCCCAATGATGCGAAACCAGATGAAGGAAAAATTGAGATAAAATTTAGGATGAAGAAAGGAAAAGGAGAGAAATACGGATAGCAATTAGGTCGTTGTGCCAATGATAAGAGGCCAATGATAAGAGACCAATGGAACAAACGATTAAGCTTAAATAGACCTAGGATAGCGTTCCACTAATCAAATACAATATGAATAAAGAATAAAATGAAATAGAAACTTGAATGGTTCCCCAATGATTAGAAACCAATTGAATGAAGAAAAGAGTTACAACCTTGGATGGTGTCCTATTGACGAGAAACATAGGAACAAACTATTTAGTTTATCAAAAAACTTACGATGGTGTCCCAATGATGATAAACCAATGGAACAAAAGATTAATTATTCCTCTGAATAGAAACGAAATGAACAAAGAATAAATTGAGAAAAAAAAAAGTAACAAAGAAGAAACTTACATTAGAACCTAGGATGGTGTCCCAATGATGGGAAAGCAAATAAACAAAGAATAAACATAGATAGAAAAACCTAGGATATTGTCCCAAATATAAGAAACCAAAGGAACAAACATCAAACTTAAATTAAACCTAGTATGGCCTCACAATGTTCAAAAACCAAAGGAACAAACGATTAAAGTTGGATAGAACCAAGGATGGTGTCCCAATGATGAGAAACCAGATAAAGAAAGAAAAAAACTGAGATGATACCTAGGATGACATGCCAATTACGAGAAACTAAATGAAAAGGAAAGAAACACAAAGAAATTAGGCTAGCATCCAAATGATAAGAAACCAATGGAACAAACGATTAAGCTTAAATAGAATCTAGGATACTATTCCACATATCATACAAAGCATGAACTAAGAATAAAATGAAATAGGAATTAGAATGGTGTCCCAATGATGAGAAACAGAAGTAACAAATAAGAAACTTAGATACAACATCTGAGGGCATTCCAATGATGGGAAACCAAATGAATAAAAAGAATAAATTGAGGTAGAACCTTTGATGGTGCGTGATTCGCGTATGTAAATCCAGTCGGGTCATTTAATAAAAAACATTTATAAAACCTATGACCTCATACTAGTGTAGCAAAGCTACTATAGTATAGTGGCTCTAGGGTCGAACTCTGGGATGGGTTTTCATTCTACCAGTGATATACTCATGATTATGAAATTGAATTTAATGATTTCCTTTATCAAAAACTTAGAGTTTAAAAGAAAATAAAATTTGTTTTGAAAGTGTTTGAAACTAAATTAACATAAACTAATTAAAAATGGAAGAAAGAAAGTCTCCCGAAGCTCAGGATTGCTAGGATCAAGTTTAGAATGCAAAGTGGAAAATTCCGGATTTTTCTCCTCGCATTGGGGATTTAACCTATAGTTATTTCCCGAACCGGTATAGGTTTAACAATGAAGATTTAATCCATAAAAATCAATAGAAATGGTAGTCAAGGTCCATTAATGGCTTTAGACACTATGGGTCTTCACCTTGAACCACTTTCCAATGGCTCGTACATGATAACTAATGGACTGATATGGATCTAGCAATAAGCATCCACAGAGACCTGAAGCTTACTATGTATTGGCCATTCAAAGTGATTCTAAGGGATTTAAAGCAAAACTTTGGATTTAAAAGCCATTTATGAACTTCAACTACCTATATTTAAGGCACGAGCGTTTTTCACCTTGCATCTGGACTTTTCACCTAGCTTCCATTACTCCAAGAAACCAAAAGTTTAGCCTCTCATCCTCTGAGAAAACATCCTCAGAGGTTGTTTGGATTCCAAGAAAAAGAAAATAGTAAAGAGAAAAAAAGAAAACGAGAGAGCTCTGTATATTTTTCTAAGTGTAAAACATAACACCCCCTCCTCGTTCAAGAGGTGATTTCCACCCCTTATATAGTTTTTACAAAAGCAAAGCTTGTGATTGGCTTGTTACAAGGAGAAGAAAGGAAATTACATCAAAAAATACAAAAGAAAATATCTAAAGTGGAGTCGGCAAAAACAGAGGAAAATTCGCACCACGCATGGGGTGTGCGAATTTTCGCACACCTGAGGGGGGTGTGCGAGTTTCGCACACCATTCGCACACCTGGAGCAGTTGTCTTCCGAAGGCCATATCTTCCTCGTTTCAGCTCCAAATCGTACACGGTTTGAAGCGTTGGATTCTTGACTTCCTGAACTTTGAAATGGTATATGGCATGTAAAAAATGGACTTCGGGAAGTGCTCCAAAAGTGCCAAAGAAGACTGCAGCTGCTGTCCTCTGTTTTCCTCCTTGCTTCTCTTTGCTTCTCTTTGGTTTTCTTTGCTTTTCTCCTTTGGATGGCTTGTCTTAATGATCTAAAAAGATGTCAAAAACACTAAAACTAGCCACAAATATGATTAGGAGTCATTGCTAGGTCCTTAACATTCCAATTGGAATAAAGATGAAGAATTACTACACAAAAGTGCTTAAAACATAATGATTTAAAGGTGTAAAATAGCACTTTTTGGGTAGTAATCAGTGCGCAATGATGAGAAAAAAAGGAACAAACGATTAAGTTTAGAAACAACCTGGGATGGCGTCCCAATGATGAGAAACAAAATGAACAAAGAATAAACTGAGCTAGAACATATGATGTTGTCCCAATGATGGGAAACCAAACTAACAAACAAGAAACTTACATAGAACCTAGGATGGTGTCCCAATGATGAGGAACCATATGAAGAGAGAAGAAACTTAGATTCAACCTGGATGCAGTCCTATTGATGAGAAATGAAAGGAACTAACGTTTATGCATAGATAGAACCTATGATGGCTTCCCAATGACAGGAAAACAAATAAATAAAGAAGAAACTTAGATAAAACTTAGGATTTTATCCCAATAATGAGAAACCAAAGGAAAAAAACATCAAACTTAAATTAAAACTAAGATTGTGTCCCATTCTTCAAAAATTGAACGAACAAACGATTAAGGATAACTGAAGAAAGAGAAAACTAAGATAGAACCTGGGATAGTGTACCAACGATGACAAACTAAAGGAAAAGGGAAGAAACATAGATAGTGCCTAGCATCCTAATGAAAAAAGAACAAACTGAGATAGAACATAGGATGATGTCCCAATAATGAGAAACCAAAGTAACAAAGAAGAAACTTAATGGAACCTAGGATGGTGTCCCAATGTTGAGAAACCAAATGAAGATAGAAAAACTTAGATTCAACCTAGGATGCATACCTTTTGATGAGAAATGAAAGGAGCTAATGCTTAAGCTTAGATAGAGCCTAGGATGGTGTCACAAAGATTGGAAAACAAATAAACAAATAATAAACATAGATAGAACCTAGGATACTGTCCCTATGATGATAAACCAATGGAACAAACATCAAACGATGGTGACAGAATGTTCAAAAATCAAAGGAACAAACAATAAAGCTTAGAATCTAGGATAGTATCCAAAAACTAAGATAGAACCTAGGATGGTGTACTGATGATGAGAAACTAAAGGAAGAAAGAAAAAACATAGATAAAACCGAGGATGGCATCCTAATGATGATAAACCAAACGAACAAACAATTAAGCATATATAGAACCTACGATGTCTTCCAATGATATGAAACAAAATGAACAAAGAAAGAACCAAGGATGATGTCCCATTGATGAGAAAGCAAATGAACAAATGATTAAACCTAGGACGGTCTCCCAATAATAATAAACCAATGTGACGTAAAAGAAACTTAGATAGAACCTAGGATGGTGTTCTATTGATGTCAAACTAAAAGGATGACAGATGAAACTTAGATTCAACCTAGGATTGAGTTCGATTGATCAGAAAAGAAAGTAAACAATTAAGCTTAGATAGAATTTAGGGTGGCATCCCAATGATGCAAGGGTGAATGAAGAAAGAATTCTCTAAGATAGAACCTAGGTTGGTATCCCAATGATGAGAAACCAATCGAAAAATTAATTAAGCATAGACAAAGCCTATATAGAACCTAGGATGAGTTTCCAAAGATGAGAAATAAAATGAACAAAGAATAAACCAAGAAAGAACCTAAGACGGTGTCCAATTGATGAGAAACTAAATGTACAATTGATTAAACTTAGATACAACCTATGATGGCCTTCCAACTACGAGAAACAAAATGAACAAAGAATAAACTTAGAACCTAAGATGGTGTCACATTGATGCAATAGCAAAGGAAGAAATGATTAAGGTTTAGATAGGACATAGAATGACATCCCAAAGGAATAAAACATAAATAGATATAGAACCTAGGATGTTGTCCCAATGATGAGAAACTAGAGGAACAAACGATTGAGTTTAGATAGACCTTGGATGGTGTCCTAATGATAAGAAACAAAATGAACAAAGAATAAATTTAGATAGAACCCTGGATGGTGCCCCAATGATGACAAACCACAGGAAGAAACAATGAAGTTTAGATAGAATCTAGGATAGACTCACAATGATGAGAAATGAAATAAAAAAAGATTAAGATAAGATAGAACTAATTTAAGATGGTGTCTCAATGATGAGAAACCAAATGAACAAAGAATTAATTCACACAGATTAGAAATTGAATTAACCTAAGATCAAAGGATGAGAAACTGAACGATCAAAGAAGATACTAATATTGAACCTAAGATCGTGTCCCCATTGATTAGAAACCAAAGGAACAAATGATTAAGCTCGGATAAAACCTAGGATGATGTCCTCACAACAAGAAAACAAAGGAACAAAAATAAACTGAGATAGAATTTAGGATGTTGTCCCAATGATGATAATCCACAGGAACAAAGAATAAATTGTGGTTGAACTTGGGATAGAGTCCTAATGACAAGAAACCGAAAGAACAAAGAAAATACTTGGATAGAACCATAGATGGCGTCTCAATGATAGACAACCAAATGAAAAAACAATTAACTTTAGATATAAACTAAGATGGTGTCCCATGATGAGAAGTCGAAGAATAAATGATTAAGCTTATATAAAGAATAGAATGTCAACCCAATAATGATAAATCAAATAAACAAAGAATAAATTGACATAGAACCTAGGATGGTGTCCCAATGATGAGAAACGAAATGAACAAGGAAGAAACATAAATAGAACCTAGGATGGTGTCCCAATGATGAGAAACGAAATGAACAAGGAAGAAACATAGATAGAACCTAGGGTGATAAGACCTAACGAACAAATGATAGAAGCTAGAATGGCTTACTAGTGATGAGAACCAAAGGAAAAGAGAATAAATGGAGATAAAACCTAAGATGAGAAACCAAATGAAAAAAGAATAAACTAAGATAGTACCTAGGATGGCGTCCCAATGATGAGAAACCACATGAACAAAGAATAAATTGAGATAGAACGTAGGATGGTGTCCTAATGAACAAATAATTTAGTTTAGAAAGAACATAGAAAGGTGTCCCAATGTGAGAATAAACTAAGATAGAAAGTAGGATGGTCTCCAAAGGATGAGAAATCAAAGGAACAAATATGGAAGTTTGATTGAACACATGATCGTTTCCCAACGATGATGAGAAACCAAAGGAACGAATGATTAAGCAAAGATAGAATCTAGTATGTTGTCCCAATGACAAGAATCCAAAGGAAACAAATCATAAATTGAGATCGAACTGATGATGGTATCCCAAGGTTTAGAAACAAAATTAACAAAGAAGAAACTCACATTAAACTTAGGATGGTGTCACAGTGATGAAAAACCAAATGAACAAAAAATAAACTGAGATAGAACGTTGAATTATGTCCCAAAGATGAGAAGCCAAAGGAACAAAGAATAAATTGAGTCTGAACCTAAGATAGTGACCCAATGACGAGAAACAAAATAAACAAACAATTTAGGTTAGACAAACCCTAGGATGGCGTCCCAATGATGGGAAACCAAACGAACAAACTAAAACTTAGATTGAACCGAGGATCGTATCCCAATAAGGAGAAACCAAAGTAACAAATGACTAAAGTTAGATAGAATCTCTACGATTGCGTCCCAATGATAGAAACCAAAGGAATAACGAATAAATGATTAAATGTAGAATAAGTCTAGAATGGCGTCCCAATGATCAAAAAGAAAAATAACAAAGAATAAACCAATATACAACCTAAGATAGTCTCCAAATGAGTAGAAAAAAAAAATGGAACAATGACAAAACATAGATAAAACTTTTTATGGTGTCCCAATGATGAGAAACCAAAGGAACAAACAACTAAACATAGATAGAACCTAGGATGGTGTCCCAATGATGAGAAACCAATTGAATAATTGATTAAGCTAAAATAAAACTTAGGAAGGTGCCCCAATGATGAGAAATAAAAGCAACAAAGAAGAAACTTAATTACAACCTAAGATTGTCTCAATGATGAGAAACCAATTGAACAATTGATTAAGCTAAAATGAAACTTAGGAAGGTGTCCCAATGATGAGAAACCAAAGCAACAAAGAAGAAACTTAATTACCACCTAAAATTGTGTCTCAATGATGAGAAACCAAAGGAACAAAGAAGAAACTTAATTAGAACCTAGGATTGTGTCCCAATAATGACAAATCAAATGAAAAAAAAGAATAAACTCAGACAGAACATAAGGTAAGATAGAACATAGGATGGTGTCCCAAGGATGAGAAAGCAAAGGAACAAAGAATAAACTGAGATAACACCTAGGATGGTGTACCAATGACGAGAAACCAAAGGAACAAACGATTAAGTTTAGACAGAACCTATAATTGCGTCCAAATTATGGGAAACAAAAGGAATAACGAATAAGTAGTGATAGAACCTAGCATGCTGTCCCAATGAAAACAAACCAAAGTAAGAAAGAGGAAACTTATATAAAACGTAGAATGGTGTCCCAATGACGACAATCCAAAGGAACAAAGAGTACACTGACATAGAACCTACCATAGTGTCCCTATCATGAGAAATCAAAGGAATAACGAAGAAACATAGACTTAGGATGGTGTCCTAGTGATGAGAAAGAACCGAAGCAAACAATTAAGCTTAGACATAACGAAAGCAACAATTAACGGGAATTTTATGCTATTCTATGGTGTATCTAATTTCTTTCCTTGAATCATTTGTTGGAATTTCATGTTATTTTAATGATTTCATAAAATGTTTTAATGTGTCATTCAATCTCGATTTATTGCATTAAAATGTTACCATGATATTGGAACGTATATTGGTATGACGATTCATGGTTCTGTTGATTCGTGCCCAATTGGTGTCTCAGCTGATTCATGTCCAGCTGGTGCTCCTTGGATGAGGGAGTAATCAACAAAATTTATAACCTATTATACCATATACTAGGGTAGCAAAGAAAAAGCTACTATAGCATAGCGGCTCTAGGATCGTTCACTGGGAAGGATTAGCAAATTATCAATGATACCAATTCAAAGTGAATTGGTATTGTTTCATTTCAAGGTTAGCTCAAGAAATAAAACACAAACTTTGATTGGTAAAGATTTAGATTTAGATTAACTACAAAACAAGTAATGGAAATTACTTAGGAGGAAAAACATTCCTTGGAGGGTCAAGTTCACTGGGGTGGTTCCTCATGCAAAAGACATAGCTCCGGTCAGATGGTTCATTTCCTCGCGTTAGAGATTCAACATATAGTCAATTCTCTAACCGGTGTTGTACAGATACATCCTTTAATTAGATTTCAACTTTAATTCTCTCACTGATGCAACTTGCAATGGTTCAAGCCTCTCACTAAGCCTTAACCATTCAAGGTGATCTTTAACCTTGGACTTCCCTTCTCAAGCTCGCAAGAGATAACTAATGGATGTCTCCTTGGAGTCCAAAAGCTTACCAAGTGTTGGCAATTCCAGAAAATCCTACCTTAAAGTCACCTCCCAGAGGCTCGCAAGGGGTAAACTAGTGCATCTCCATGGTCGGAGATCACTTGCCTTACCAAGTGTTGGCCCAGGTGACTCTAAGGTGTTTTAAGTTAACTAAAAACATAGAAATCACTAAAGGATTTCACTTCCTCTTCATTGATGGCTGAAACCACAAAGCTTTGCATCCTTGCACTTGGAACCTTCCCCGGCAACCTTAGCTCCAAGGAATTAAAGGTTCAGTTACTCATTCTCTGGGGAAACTTCCTCAGAGAGTGCATAACTTAGAAAAAAGATGAAAAATACAAAGTGAGAAGGTAAGGCAAAACAAAGGTCCTAAACTTTACTTGCTTTCCAATTTTTACAAAAGGGTTCCTCTCCCTGAAAACAGGCTCTCGAGAGCTATTTATATGAACATAATACAAAACTAATTATTACATGGATATTTACTTTTTTTCCTAACTTAAAAGCTAAGGAATCTTGTAATTGGTGGCTTACAAGGAGAATTTTGGGATTTAGACAACAAAAATCTGATGGAAAATATCTCCCAATGTCGGTAGCAAATATCGGGACGCACTAAGGATCATTTCGCAAGTGAAAATGATGTCTGCGAGATTTCGCAGACATACAAAAAGGGCTGCGAAATCACTTCGCAGCAAAAGGCTAATCTCACAGCGCTACGAAGTTGGCTTTCATCTTGAGGTGCTCAACTGCCTACTTGTCACATATATCGGGCAACTTCAGGAGGAATTTCACAACATTGTACAAAAAGGCTGCGAAATCATTTCGCAACAAAAGGGTGATTTCGCAACACTTTGCAAAATGCTTCCTTCAGCTAAATTGACTTGAAATGGCTATAACTTCTTCGTTTCAACTCTGAATTGTGAACCGTTTGAAGCATTGGATTGTTGACTTCCTGAGCTTCGAAACGACATATAGCATGCATAAATTGGACTTCAGAAAGTGCTCCAAAAGTGGCTGACATGACTGTCATCAAGAATATGCTTTATGGCAGATTCTCTTTGCTTCTTCTCCTTGCATTCCGGATTTACTTATGGCAAAGGACTTCCAAGCTTTGCCCAAGATTCCACATAACTCTCCTCAATCTCGGATTGCTTTGGTGATCAAAAAGCTATCAAAACCCCAAAACTTAACACAATTTGATTAGAAACGATTGCAAGGGTCCTTAACATGTCAATTGAGTTAAAAAGTAATAACTACTACTCAAAAGTGTTTAAAAGAGTTTATTATAAGCTATGAAAGAGCACTTTTTGAGTAGTAATCACTCCCCCCAACCGACATATTGCTAGTCCCTTAGCAATAAAGGAGAGAGAAAAATATAAAAGCAAACTAAACTATAATTTACAACATCATGCTGAAAAACAATTTTCAAGTGGCATGATGATCTAACTCTCACATGAGACATTAGAGAAATACAAACCCAAATTTCAACAAGAGTTATAACAAACTATGCTAAACACTATCAATCAAGGGAATGCATTATGCAAACTGAAGTTTTAAAATCATTTTCACTTTCAAAGAACCAAACTTTATTCTTCCACAAAAATCTAAGTGTAAGATTCCTTAGCTTCCGAATATAGTATGCTAAACTAATCTCTCCCCCCAACCTATCCCTTTTCAACACTTAGCAAACTGACCAAAATCAATAAGATAAGAACACACTTTTTTTTTTTCAAAGGCTCATTGGCCTTTCATAAAGTGTCTCAACTTTATCAAATGAGGTCAAAGTTACCAAGTCCCAAAATTTTTCTAAGTCAAGAGGGAAATAGTTTTTCATCTTATAATCGGAATCTATTGTGCACAATGTGTGGATAGCTTAAAGTGGAAGAACTAAACTCAATTTCAATAGAAGCTTCAACAATTGAACCACTTTAGTGAGCATAATCCAAACTCTAAGTCAAGTGAAAAGCAACAGTTCAGTTTCTCCTGTTTCATTTTGAAAATTTTTCCTCAAAATCCATGGAGATTAGAGTAAAAAGAGTAAAAAGCAAAAAACTACAACTGATTTACCAACATAATTGCATTACCAAAAAGATTTAGCATACTTCCTTCCTTAGCATACTTCCTTCCTTGTTTCTCCCCCCCCAACCGAGCTGAGCATTGTCCTCAATGTGATATGGGTGATTGAAATTAAAGGGAGGAAGTGGTACCTCCTGAGTGATATCAATTTCTAATATTGATTGGAGAAACCACATGTTTCAAAAAGAATAAAAGCTGTGAGAAAAGGAAATAAGAATAAATTAATGCTAAAGGTTAACAAAAAATGCTAGACTTGTATTACTTTGAATCCATTTGAGTACAATGAAAAAGAAGGCAATACAAGCAATCCCATATATGATACCAAAATAATGGGATTTCTTAAAAGACTAAAAAAATGAAATACATAAAAGACATATGCAGTAGATATATATAATGATCTGATGGGTGGGTGGTGTTGGGGCTAGGCAGATGGGTCTGCCTCTTCAGTAGCTGCCAGGAGGGGCCTGAGGCTCTGTGGCCTGTGAGTGTGGCACTGAAATGGTGGGGGTGAAGTGCTCAGCAGCTGAAGGCAGATCGAAATGATGCTGGAGCTGCCTCAAGATGGCAGTGTGCTGAGCCTGAGTGGCCAACATCTGCTCTTGGCATGCTCGAATGGCTGCCATCTCCTGAGCAAGGCTGCTCTGAGATGCTATGAGGGTCTGCAGTGAGCGGCATAACTCTCTGTATTCAGAAATGGGAATGGCCATCCTTGGTTCAGCTGAAGTGGATGGCTCAGATGAAGCTGGAGTAACTAGAGGAGCTCTGGGAATGGTAGGAGAAGCAATAGGTATACCCTCAGTTATGTGTCGTGGGGATGCTGATTCTCGCTTGACTTCCCAGCCGGATCTTTTAATCAAAAACATTTATAAACCTATGACCTTATACTGGCGTAGCAAAGCTACTATAGTATAGCAGTTCTAAGGTCGAACTCAGGGATGGGTTTTCACTCTATCAGTGACAGACTCTAAATTAGAAATTGATTCTGATGATTTCCTTTAGCACAAACTTGAAATTTAAAAGAAAATAAAAAGGTTTTGAAAATGATGATTTAAACTAAACTCACATAGAACTGAGTAAAAAGTGGAAGAAAGAAAGTCTCCCGGAGCTAAAGATTACTAGGTTCAAGTACCAGATGCAAAGTGGAAAATTCCGGATTTTTCTCCTCGCATTGGGGATTTAACCTATAGTTATTTCCCGAACCGGTATAGGTTTGACAATGAAGATTTAATCCATAAAAAGTCACTAGAGATGGTAGTCAAGGTCCATTAATGACTTAAGACACTATGGACTATCACCTTGAATCACTTTCCACTGGCTCGTACATGATAACTAATGGACTGATATGGATCTAGCAATAAGCATCCACAGAGACCTTAAGCTTACCATGTATTGGCCAGTCAAAGTGATCCTATGGGATTTAAGGCAAAACCTTGGCTTTAGAAGCCATTTATGGACTCCAACTACCTGAATTTAATGCACGGAAACTTTCCACCTTTTAATCTGGACTTTTCACCTAGCTTCCTTTACTCCGAGAAACTAAATGTTTAGCCTCTCATCCTCTGGGAAAACATTCTCAGAGGGTGTTTGGCTTGCAAGAAAATAGAAAAATAGAAGAGAGAAAATGAAAGCAAAAGAGATATATGTATTTCACTAAGTAGCAAAGTTACATAAATTGGTCTCCTGGAGAAAGCTCCCCGAAAGATCCATTTTCAGTGATTACAAGAGAATTTATATAGGAAGGTAATTTTACCCTTCCTTGGATACTTCCTAGCTAAGGAATTACATGAGTGGTTGAATACAAGGAGAAAATGGAAATTTAAACACAAAAATATCAGAAGAAAAAGAGTCGGCAAAAATATCCAATTTTCACACGCTGAGTTCCAATTTCGCATGTTGATTTGAGGTGTGCGAAATTTTCGCATACGATGGATCGAGGATTTCGCACCTTAAACAAGTGGTGTGCGAAATTGTCCCTCAGCTTGATGCAGTTGTCTTCCGAAGTCCATATCTTCCTCATTTCAGCTCCAAATCATACATGGTTTGAACCGTTGGATTCTTGACTTTCTGAGATTTGAAATGGTATAAAGAATGTAAAAAATGGACTTCGGGAAGTGCTCCAAAAGTGCACTGAAAGACTGCAGCTGTGTCCCCTGTTTTCATCCCCTGTTTTCTTCTTCTCCATTGTTTCTTCCTTGCATACTTTGAACGACTAAGGCAAAGGATTATGAGGCTCCATAGCTTGATTTCTTCAAAAATCACAGCTTCCAAAGGCTTTGCCATGAACTATAAATAGCTCTCCCTCATTCTTAAATTGCTTTAGTGAGCATAAAGCTATCAAAAAGCACCAAAACTTAACACAATTGTTAGAAATCTGATTGCAAGGGTCCCTAACATGTTAATCGAGTTAAAAGGTAATAATTACTACTCAAGGGTGTTTAAAAGAGCTAATTACAAGCTACAAAATAGCATTTTTTGAGTAGTAATCACTCCCCCCAACCGACATATTGCTAGTCCCTTAGCAATTAAGGAGAGAAAAACTAAGTAAACGTAATAATATACCTAAAAGAGGTCATGCAATTCATTCCAAAAAATAATTGAGTGGCATGACTGATATCCAAACACATCTCACCTGGTGAACTAAAGATATGAAGATTCAAAATGCAATAGGAGTTATCAAAGCTTAAACTTAAACAAAAAGTACAAAGAGTGGAGATTATGCAATTAAGTATCAAAAGAATCTCTACTCTCAATGTTCCAAATCAAACTCTTCCATAAAAAGCTAAGTGTTAATGAGATTAGCTTCCGGATATAGTATATACAACTATCCTCACCCTCCAACCTAAGCTTCTCTCGAACATTGGTAAAATTAACTAACTCTTAATAGGTTAGGAACGCACCTTCTTATTCACAATTCTTTTTACTCACTAATCTTAACCAATTCACCTATGTAGCAAGCAGAGGATCGATGACTCCCAACCAATCAAGGTTTAGGGCATCGGGTTTTAAAGGCTTTCGCCACCCCTTCGGATCATGCTTAGGTTTCAAGGAAAGAATAGAAGCTTATTCTCTCTTTTCATTCATCATTTTTTTTTTTTTTTTTTCAAAGACTCATTGGTCTTTAAGAGGTGTCCCAACACTATTAAAGAGAGGTTAAGTAATGAACCAAGTCAAAAATTTCCTAAGCTTAGAAAGTGAGAAAGTTTTACATCATATATCCGGGATCTAATGTGCACAGTGTGTGTAAAGCTTGAAATGGAAGAAGTAAGTTTGAAATCAACGAGGCTTCAATAGATTATCAACTTTGAAAGCATAAAACAAACTCTAAGACTTAAATACTTAAGTTAAAACTCGAGTTATCCTATTTTATTTTTGAAAAATTATCTTTAACAACCAAAGAGAATGATTCAAAAAAACTTTTTTTTTTTTTTTTTTTTTTTTAAAAAAAAAAATTTAAATTTTAAGCAAAAATCAACTAAAATACCAAAATGACTTAGTATTAACAACAAAACTTCCTTTCTCAACTCTCCCCCCAACCAAGTTGAACATTGTCCTCAATGTTTCAAAAACGATTAAAAATAAAGAGAGGAAGTGGTACCTCCTGAGTGAGACAAAGTCTGAATGTATGGAGTACCTTAAACCACATGTTCCAAAGAGAAAAGAGTAATGAGACAAGGGAATATAATGAAAAAGGATATATATATATATATATTACTTGTAAAAGAAATATACAATGTATGATTTCAAGTAATACTTCCAATCCCAGTTTATAACACATGCAAAAGATGGGATTTACAAGTCTAATATAAAAAGCAAATAAAATATTAAAATATCAGATATGAGGGGGGGTCATGTGATGGCTCTGCTCTGATCTCCTCCTCTGGCACTAGAGGTTCGGATGGTGCAGACCTATCATGCCCAAGAGGAGTCTGCATACTCAGATGCTGCTGAATCTGATGAAGGATCGTGGTATGCTGAGCCTGAGTAGCAATGATCTGATCCTGGTGTGCACGAATAGTAGCCATCTGCTGGAAAAGAGAATCCTGAGCAGTGCTCAGTGTCTGCAATGAGTGCACTAAGCCTCTGAATTCCGCAAGAGAAACGGTGACAGTGGGCTCAGATGAAGAAGGAGGAGCTGGAGTAGCTGGCATGACTGGTGGAGCATCCGCTGTGATAGGAGAAGAAGGATGTATAGCCTCGGGCATGTGCACTGAGGTGGGTGCTGCAGGGACAGGAGATGTGGTCTCTGGGGGAATCTCATCCTGCTGGGCCTGAGGCAGCTGCTCATCTCGGGGTAGCTCTGGAGGTGCAGGCACAGCTGGGGCTCCCTGGGGTGCAAAATAGGCTACCAAGTGATGCCATTTGTCAAGAGAGAAGTCCTCTCGGCAATGGCGGCGCCTCTCAAGACGGGGCTCTTCAGGATAGCCCAGGTGCTCTAAAATCTGGCAGAGGAGCCTTGGGAATAGTAATGGTATGCCATCTGCCCTCTGAAGCTTCTTCTGATGGACTTTCTCTTCAAAATGAAGAAGAGAAGTCATAATCAAATGATGAGGGCCGAAGAAATAGCCCTCAGAAATCCTAAATAATGCCTCCAGTATAGCTCCTCTCCTCTGAACTTTATCTGTGAAGGGGGGAATAGGTTGGCACGTAGGAGCACATCAATGAGGAGCATCCCAGATGGAAGCTCTCTCTGGTCAATACCGAGAGTGTAGAAGTCCCTCTGGACAAAATACGGACCATGTCACTCTGAGAAAATGAGGACCACTCCCTGAAGTCTGCCTGAATCACAGGCTCATACGGTATACGGAGGGCCTCAAGCAATGTGACGAGCTCCAATGGCACCCTGGCGTCCGTCTATAGTAAATTGAATGAGGGTAGGATTGCGGAGACCTCGAGTAGTCATAGATTGATAAAAATCTATAACTACTCTGGGATAGTAGAATTGCCTAGGAGTGAGAAGAGACTCCATGTGATACCTCTGCAGCAGTCGGAATGAATCTCTGAGCTCTGGCTGCTGTCTGAGGGCCTCTATATCAAAGTAGGTCTCGGAATGAAATGATCTATCTCTGCAATCCAAGTTACCCTCTATCGGCGGTCCGGCTATCATGGGACGCCTGATAACGGTCTCGGGAGGCATATCCACTGGAATCCGAGGCTCCTCTGTAGCTGGCTCTGGCTAAGGTGCGTGGGATGGCTCTCTACGACCCGAGAATCTGGTCCTCTTCGCAGGGGGCCGAGAGATAGAGCTCGCGGCTTGCTCGGCTGGTGGCACAGGGTCCGTGGGTGGCCTCCGGGTGGGGTATCTGCGCTGAGAAGGAGCTTCCCCCTCAGATGGGGGAATGGCCGGGGCCTGAACAGGAGGTGAAGGTGCGGCTCCCATGGCGGCTCGATGTGGTCGAGGTGTCGATGAGGATGGGGAAGCGGAATGGCCTCCTCTGGTCTTCGCCATGGCTGAAATGGAGATAGGTGACTGTTCGGAGCTTCCAGAGATTTCACAGCTGGTGCGTGGGGTGTCCTTTGGGCTTCTAGACCTCAAGGGTTTAAATAGGAATGAGGTTTAAGAGGTTTCTGATGTTTTAAAATTTTCCAAGGCATCCGAAAAGTCGTTTTTGAACGTTAGGCACAATTTCGGGGGTAAAATTTTAATTTAAAAGTCCGTTTTAAATTTTTAGAACTTAAAATTTTACCGTGCGAAATTTTCGCACCTTGGTCTGCAAATTTCGCACCTTGGAATTGGGTGTGCGAAAATGTCACCCTGTTTGCTGAGGATTTCGCACCTTAAAAGGGAGTGTGCGAAATTTTCGCACCTTAAATAGTGGTGTGCGAAATTTTCGCACACTGTTTCGCACCGTGCGAAAATGAGCTTGAGGTGTGCGAAATTGGCACACGTGTGCCAAGGAGAGGATTTCGCACCGTGCGAAAATTTTCGCACCTTCCACAGTGGTGTGCGAAATTGGATTTTAGGAAATTCGCACCTTGAAAACGGATTTCGCACCTTGAAATTGATTTCGCACCTTGAGGTAGGGGTGTGCGAAATTTGCTTCCTTTGGTCCAAGGATTTCGCAACTTGGCTTTGGGTGTGCGAAAATTTTCGCACCTTGAAATCAGGTGTGCGAAAATTTGGCACCTTGAAATTAGGTGCTCTGTTTCCTTGATTTTTCTCCCCTATGTTGCTTTTGACGAGCTCTCCCCATCTTTCATGTTTTTTTTCTGAAATTTATCATCAAAATTAACTTGAATTAAGACAAAATAAACTAAGATTAGGAAAAAATTAAAATATAAAGAAATAAAAAATACTAAAATAACTATAAAACTATAACAAAAAAATTCATGGACTTCCTTAGCCCATGATACCCTGCTTTTCCTCAGAGATGTGGTGGTTCAAGGAGATTGATCTCCTCTTTGTCTGTACTGTAAGGCTCTAAGAATGGCTTGAGATGATGGCCATTGACTTTGAAGGTTTGATTGCCTGTGGGATTGAATATTTCCACCACTCCATTGGGATGCACTTCATGAATTATGAAAGGACCCGTCCACCTGGATTTCAATTTACCTCGAAAGAGATGAAGTTTAGAGTCATAAAGCAAAACTTTTTGTCCTTTGGTAAAATTCTTCTGATTTACCAACTGATCATGCCATTTTTTCAATCTTGCTTTTGCAATTTTTGAATTGAGGTATACATCATTCCTCAGTTCCTCCAATTCATTCAAGTCCAGACATCTCTTTAACCCGGCTCTTGTCAAATCCATGTTGAGCTTTTTGATTGCCCACCATGCTTTATACTCAATTTCCACTGGAAGGTGACACGCTTTGCCATAAACAAGGCGATAGGGGGACATTCCTAGAATGGTCTTGTAAGCGGTCCTATAAGCCCATAAGGAATCCAGGAGCTTGATAGACCAATCCTTTCTATTCACATTGACCACCTTCATCAATATATTCTTGATCTCACGGTTGGCTAACTCAACTTGGCCACTAGTTTGAGGGTGATAGGGTGTAGCTACCTTGTGCTTAACCCCATACTTGGCTAGAAGAGTCTCAAAAGGTTTATTACAAAAGTGAGTTCCCCCGTCGCTTATAATGGCTTTTGGCACTCCAAATCTTGCAAAGATATTGTCCTTGAGGAATTTAAGTACCACCTTATGATCATTGCTCCTACATGGGATTGCCTCTACCCACTTAGAGACATAATCCACTCCTACCAAGATGTAGGAATGTCCAAATGACATTGGAAATGGTCCCATAAAGTCTATACCCCAGACATCAAAGATATCCACTATTAAGATGGGGTTCAAAGGCATCATATTTCGGCGTGTCAGCTTACCAAGCCTTTGACACCGATCACATGCCTTACACATAGAATGGGCATCCTTGAAAAGAGAGGGCCACCGTAAGCCTGATTGGATCACTTTCATAGCTTTTTCGGGAGGCAAAATGACCTCCACATGCACTATCATGGCAATGGGAAAGAATTCCCGATTTCTCTTGCTCAGGAACACATTTCCTTACAATTTGATCTGCACAATATTTGAAAAGAAAAGGTTCCTCCCAATAATAGGCATGGATCTTAGCCAAGAAATGCCTTTTGTCTTGAGCATTCCACTCACTTGGTACTTCTCCAGTAACCAAAAAGTTTGCAATGTGAGAATACCATGGAGCTACATCTATCGACATGAGAGACTCCTCTGGAAGTCATCATTGATAGGAGACCATGTGAGTCATGTGATATCACAAGTCTGGACAAGTGGTCAGCTACCACATTTTCTACCCCCTTTTTATCCCTGATTTGAAGATTGAATTCTTGGAGCAAAAGAATCCATCTTATCAATCTTGCCTTGGCATCCTGCTTAGTTAGCAAGTACTTCAAAGCAGAATGGTCAGTGAACACCACTATGGAGGACCCTACTAAATAAGCTCAAAACTTATCCAAGGCAAAAACTACCGCCAACAACTCCTTCTCAGTAGTTGTGTAGTTCTTTTGAGCCTCATTCAAAGTTCTACTTGCATAATAGATCACATAGGGCTTTCCATCCTCTCTTTGCCCTAAAACAGCCCCCATAGCAAGATCACTTGAATCACACATTACCTCAAAAGGTAATTTCCAATTTGGGGCTCTAACTATTGGTGCAGTTGTGAGGAATTGCTTCAATTCCTCAAAACTTTTCTAACACTTCTCATCCCACACAAATTTGGCATCCTTTACCAAGAGCTCACACAGAGGTTTTGAGATTTTTGAAAAATCCTTAATGAACCTCCTATAGAACCCTGCATGTCCAAGGAATTGCCTAATTCCTTTAACATTTGTGGGAGGTGGCAACTTAACAATCAGTTCCACCTTTGCCTTATCTACCTCAATGCCATTTTTGGAGATGATATGTCCTAAGACAATTCCTTTTTGTACCATAAAGTGGCACTTCTCCCAATTTAGCACTAGGTCTTTCTCTATACATCTATGGAGAACAGCTTCTAAATGCAATAAACACTCCTCATAAGAACTTCCATATACGGTGATATCATCCATGAAAACTTCCATGATACGTTCGACCATATCACTGAAGATGCTTAACATGCATCTTTGGAAAGTTGCAGGAGCATTACATAGACCAAAGGGCATTCTCCTATATGCAAAAGTACCAAAGGGACAAGTGAAGGTTGTCTTTTCTTGATCTTCCAAATCAATTTCTATTTGGAAGTACCCTAAATAACCATCTAGAAAACAATAGAAAGGATGTCCTGAGACTCTCTCAAGGACTTGGTCCATGAAAGGCAGTGGAAAATGGTCCTTCCTAGTTACTGAATTCAACCTCCTATAGTCTATACACACTCTCCATCCTGAAGTAGGACGTGTAGAGACTTCTTCCCCTTTCTCATTCTGGATCACAGTGATTCCAGATTTCTTTGGGACTACTTGGGTGGGACTCACCCACAAGCTATCTGAAATGGGATAGATGATCCCAGCTTGAAGTAGCTTCAAAACTTCACTCCTCACCACCTCTTGCATGTGAGGATTCAGTCTCCTTTGGGGTTGCCTCACTGGTTTTGCATCTTCCTCCATATAAATATGGTGGGTGCACACCAAAGGACTAATCCCTTTCAGATCAGAAATTTGCCATCCAATGGCTTTCTTACATTTTCTGAGGACTCCTAAAAGACTATCCTCTTGATCACTAGTGAGGGTTGAGGAAACTACCACCTGGACATTTCTCATCATCCTCCAAGTATGCATACTTCAACTCCACAGGAAGTGGCTTTAAAATAAGCTTTGGAGGGTCCTCCACAACAACTCCTTGTGAGTCTTCCCTGGTTGAACAAGTGGTAAGATCTCTTCCCGTCTTCTCCAATGAGACATAATGGTTAGCACATCCGGGGTTCGGGAACCCTTCTTCAAGGATTTCCAGGTTTTCATTCAAACTCTCCTCTAGACTCATGTCACAGTGCTCTTCAACCAAAGTGTTGATCAAGCACACCTCCTCAAATCCTTCCTCCACTTCAGGGTAAAGATGCCTCTTACATAAGTGGAATATGTTTACTTCCAAAGTCATGTTTCCAAATGTGAGCTGCATCACCCCATTCCTACAGTTAACGATGGCATTTGAGGTGGCTAGGAAAGGCCTCCCTAGGATGATTGGCACATAATTTTCTTCCTTGACAGAGGAATCAGTATCAAGCACCACAAAATCCACAGGATAGTAGAATTTGTCCACTTGAACTAGAACATCCTCTATCACTCCTCTTGGGATTTTGACAGACCTATCAGCTAAAGAGAGGGTCATGGTTGTAGGCTTTAATCCTCCAAGTCCCAGCTGTTTATAGACAGAGTATGGGAGCAAATTCACACTTGCTCCCAAGTCTAGTAAAGCTTTTTCCACATGTGTCCCTCCAATGTTAACTGATATAGTGGGACATCCCGGATCTTTATACTTAACTGGGGACTTACTCTGAATGATAGCACTCACTTGCTCAATGAGGAATGCATTCTTTGTCACTTGTAAACCTCTCTTGACTGTGCACAAGTCTTTTAGAAACTTTGCATATGTGGGGACTTGCTTGATCATATCAAGTAAAGGTATATTCACCTTCACTTGTCTCAGTACTTCAAGAATCTCTGATGAATTCTTGACTTCTTTCTTTCCATGTAAAGCTTGAGGAAAAGGGGGAGGCATATGTTTCTTCATCATATCCTCCTTAATCACTATCCTTGGTTCTTCTTCAATGCTTGATTTGGATGCACTTTTCTTCCCACTCTGCTCTTCTTGGTTTTTGCCCTCTTTAGTTAAAGGTCTCTTTGATATGAGTTCTTCATCAGGTCCCAAGTTAGGTAAGGGTTGATCAACCTCCTTCCCACTTCTCAAAGTGATCACAGCTTTAACCTCTCTCAAATTTGAAGACTCACCATCTTGGGTTTCAACTTCGTGAACACCCTTGGGATTTTGGCTTGGTTGAGAGGGGAACTTTCCCTTCTCAATCACTGTGTTTAGGTTGGTAAGTCTAGAGATGGAGTACTGAATATTATCTATCTTCTGAGATAGATCATTTTGCATCCCCTCCATTCTCTTAATTTGAGAACTCTCAACATTTTCAATCTTTTGATGCAATTGGGAGTTGATTGCCTTTTGTTCACCCACAAAGTCACCCATGACTTTACTCGAGTTTACAATGGCTTGCTCCACTGAAGATGGTTGCTGAGGTACTTGGGTTTGGCCTTGTGGTTGGTATGGAGGTGGTCTTGGTTTCCAAGAAAAATTTGGGTGGTTTCTCCAGCTTGAATTATAGGTGTTACCATAGGATGCACTGTTGTTGGGCCTAAATTGCCCCACAACATTTACTTGATCACCTAACATCTCTCTCACAGCTGGCATGGTTGGACACTCATCTACCACATGATCACATGATTGGCAAATGGTGCATGGCATGACATGGACTTGGGTATCGGATATGGCTTGGACTTCATGTATCTTTTTCAACTCAAGTTCTTCCAACCTCCTAGCTAATGTTGCCACTTTAGCTTTCATGTCCACATCTTCACTTAACATGTACATTCCAGCCTTTGGATTTTGGGTTTGTTGAGAGGGAAATTTTCCTTTCTCTCTTGAGTTGGGCTCATCCCATCCCCTTGACACCTCAGCCACGTAACTTAAAAGGTCCATGGCTTCTTCAGGATTCTTACTCATAAAATCTCCCCCACACATGGTTTCAAGAATTTGCTTCATGGAAGAAGACATTCCATCATAAAAATAGCTCACTAAGAGCCATGTATCGAAACCATGATGAGGAAAAGCATTGATGGCTTCCATATACCTTTCCCAACACTCATGAAACTTCTCATTTTCTTTAGCAGAAAAATTTGAGATTTGTCTTTTCAACCCATTGGTCCTATGGGTGGGGAAATTTTTTTTCAAAAACTCAGCCTGAAGATCAACCCAATTCCTTATGCTTCTTGGCCTTAAAGAATTAAGCCATATTTTTGCCTTGTCCTTCAAAGTGAAAGGGAATAGCTTGAGTCTCATCAAGTCTATTGAAGCTCCTCCCTCTCTAAAGGTATTACACACCTCCTCAAATTCCTTAATATGAGAATATGGGTTCTCACTCTCCATTCCATGGAAAGTTGGTAGGAGGGGCACAATATGGGGCCTTATAACCAACTGCTCAAGAGGAGGCAGGATGCATGAGGGTGCACTCATCCTTGGGGGATGCATTCTATCCCTCATGGATAGGTATGCATTGGGATTACCCCCTTGACCTTGTTGAGAATTCTGATCCTCAGGTGGAGGGTCCATGATATTTACACAGATATCCAACTCTGTGTCTTGAGGATTCTCAATCCTTACTAATCTTCCCTCTTGGTCCCTAATCCAATAGGGCATGCACAAGTTACTACTTACCTGAAATAAAACAAAAACAACAAAAACAAAAGAAACCTAGAAAAAAGTTAAGGTTAGAAAGAAATTGAAAATAAACCTCACAAAAATAATATGAAAGGAAATGAAGTTAGTGAAAAAGGAATTCACCAAACTTGTGATAGAAATCACAAGTAGCCTCTAAAAGGTTTCATCACTATATTGTGGCACCATCCCCGGCAACGGCGCCATTTGATTCTCGCTTGACTTCCCAGCCGGATCTTTTAATCAAAAACATTTATAAACCTATGACCTTATCTTGGCGTAGCAAAGCTACTATAGTATAGCGATTCTAGGTCGAACTCGAGGATGGGTTTTCACTCTATCAAGTGATGAGACTCTAAATTAGAAATTGATTCTGATGATTTCCTTTAGCACAAACTTGAAATTTAAAAGAAAATAAAAAGGTTTTGAAAATGATGATTTAAACTAAACTCACATAGAACTGAGTAAAAAGTGGAAGAAAGAAAGTCTCCCGGAGCTAAAGGTTACTAGGTTCAAGTACCGGATGCAAAGTGGAAAATTCGGATTTTTCTCCTCGCATTGGGGATTTAACCTATAGTTATTTCCCGAACTGGTATAGGTTTGACAATGAAGATTTAATCCATAAAAAGTCACTAGAGATGGTAGTCAAGGTCCATTAATGACTTAAGACACTATGGACTATCACCTTGAATCACTTTCCACTGGCTCGTACATGATAACTAATGGACTGATATGGATCTAGCAATAAGCATCCACGAGAGACCTTAAGCTTACCATGTATTGGCAGTCAAAGTGATCCTATGGGATTTAAGGCAAAACCTTGGCTTTAGAAGCCATTTATGGACTCCAACTACCTGAATTTAATGCACGGAAACTTTCCACCTTTTAATCTGGACTTTTCACCTAGCTTCCTTTACTCCGAGAAACTAAATGTTTAGCCTCTCATCCTCGGGAAAACATCCTCAGAGGGTGTTTGGCTTGCAAGAAAATAGAAAAATAGAAGAGAGAAAATGAAAGCAAAAGAGATATATGTATTTCACTAAGTAGCAAAGTTACATAAATTGGTCTCCTGGAGAAAGCTCCCCGAAAGATCCATTTTCAGTGATTACAAGAGAATTTATATAGGAAGGTAATTTTACCCTTCCTTGGATACTTCCTAGCTAAGGAATTACATGAGTGGTTGAATACAAGGAGAAAATGGAAATTTAAACACAAAAATATCAGAAGAAAAAGAGTCGGCAAAAATATCCAATTTTCGCACGCTGAGTTCCAATTTCGCATGTTGATTTGAGGTGTGCGAAATTTTCGCACAGTGGACTGAGGATTTCGCACCTTAAACAGTGGTGTGCGAAATTGTCCCTCAGCTTGATGCAGTTGTCTTCCGAAGTCCATATCTTCCTCATTTCAGCTCCAAATCATACATGGTTTGAACCGTTGGATTCTTGACTTTCTGAGCTTTGAAATGGTATAAAGAATGTAAAAAATGGACTTCGAGAAGTGCTCCAAAAGTGCACTCAAAGACTGCAGCTGTGTCCCCTATTTTCATCCCCTGTTTTCTTCTTCTCCATTGTTTCTTCCTTGCATACTTTGAACGACTAAGGCAAAGGATTATGAGGCTCCATAGCTTGATTTCTTCAAAAATCACAGCTTCCAAAGGCTTTGCCATGAACTATAAATATCTCTCCCTCATTCTTAAATTGCTTTGGTGAGCATAAAGCTATCAAAAAGCACCAAAACTTAACACAATTGTTAGAAATCTGATTGCAAGGGTCCCTAACATGTTAATCGAGTTAAAAGGTAATAATTACTACTCAAGGGTGTTTAAAAGAGCTAATTACAAGCTACAAAATAGCATGTTTTGAGTAGTAATCAGATGCTCTCCTAGCAACTGGCTGTGGGCGCTCTGGCTGCTCAACTCTATAGGCTGTCATATTATTCCATTTGTCGAGAGTAAATACCTCTCAGCATATGCGCTTGCGCTCCAATTGAGGATCTGATGGATACCCAGGTGCTCTAGAATTTGACACAGTAGCCTTGGAAAGAGAAGAGGAATGACATCAGCTCTCTACAGCCTTTTCTTATGCACCTTCTCTTCAAAATAGAGAAGGGCAGCCATAATTATGTGGTGAGGGCCAAAGAAATATCCCTCAGAAATCTTGAATAGGGCCTCTAGAAGAACTCCTCTCCTCTGAGTCCAATGCTGCAGTGGGTAGAGGTTATGACGCAGAAATGCATCAATAAGAAACATGCTTGGAGGAAGTTCCCCCCTCAACATATGTGGACGTGTGGAAGCTCCTCTGGACAGGATATGTACCATTTCCAGCTCAGTGGGACTGGTCCACACTCTAAAATCCTCAAAATGGCTTGGCTCGTATGGTATTTGCAAGGCCTCAGCTATATGGCGAGCTCCCAAAATGTCATGCCTCCCATCAATGGTAAAATGGATTAGAGTAGGATCCCTGACCTGTTTAGTAGTCATGGACTGATAAAAATCCATGGCTGCTTTGGGGTAGGAGAAGTCTCTTGGAGTCAGCAGGTGCTCCATGTGGTATCTTCGCAGTAGGTGGAATGACTGTGCAAGCTCCGGCCGCAATTGGAAGGTAGCTGTGTCAAAGCACAGCTTGGAGTGAAATGGGCGAGCTCTACAGTCTAAATTTCCTTCAATTGGTGGTTGAGTTAGCATCGGCCGCCTGATTACTGCTTCAGGGAGCTATTTCAGATGGAATTTGGGGCTCGGGAAGTGGCGGCTGAGGCTCCTGAGGCTCTACTAGCGGCGTCGGAGATGGAACCAGAGATGGAACTGGAGATGGAACCGGTGAGGGTTCTGGGGACTGCTCCGTTAAGTCAATGGGCTCTGAGCTTTCAACCCTGGCTCTCTTTTGCAGGGGCCGACCCCCTGACCTGGTGAGATAACGCCTCGCCGGAGGCTTCTGCGGCGCGGGCTTCGCCGGAGGGGAAACAGCTTTTGGCCGCGGAGGCTCAGAGGTGGGATCTGGGAACGGGCTCCCCTCGCGGGACTCTCTTGCGGCTTGAAGGAGAGGAAGATTTGGCTCCTTTGGTTCGCGCCATTTCGGATTGCCGAAATTTGGTCGGAAGTGATGACCGGAGAAGATAATCGGAGGTTCGCACGACTTCGGGCTCGATCAAGGAGATGAACAGTCAGCAACTATGGCGCGCTCTCTTTTTGAAACCCTTTCGCAGCTCAAATGACCGGTATATATAAAAATAACGGAATATTAAGGGTCAATTTGAGTTTCGCAGAAAAAGGTCAATTTCGCAGCAAAAAGCTATTTTCGCAGCCCACTTCGCAGTCCGTTTCGCAGCTGCGAAAGGAGTGTCATTGTGCTGCGAAGTGGCACTCGTGTGCCAAAATCGCTTTCGCAATTGCGAAATACCCTGCGGAATGGAACTTTGGTTGCGGAATCAGGGATTTTCACGCTTTATCGCTCGCAGATGCGTTTCGAATCGCTAATTGGGGGCTCCTATGCTGCGAAGTGGCACTCGTGTGCCAAAATCGGCTTCGCAGCTGCGAAAATTTTCACAAGGGAGTCAAATGAGTTGCGGAATGGTTTGGCAACAAAGTGCTAATTTCGCAGAAGATTTCCTTAGGCTGCGAAGTCTCGCAGAGCCCTGTTTTTGCTCTGTTTTCACTCTGTTTTTGCTCCGATTTCGCTCCGATTTCTTCCTTTCAATTTCTTTGCATTTTCTTCCACCTGAGATCATTCAAAAAGATTAAAACACATATAAAAACATAATTTTAGATCAAAAACTAAGATCAAAAGTATGGAAAAAACTTTGAAATTTACAAAATTTACAAAAATTTTGGACTGTGGTAAAACCAAGTCCATCAAACCCTTATTTGCTTAGGCTTTTTGTGGCTCAAGGAGGTTGATTTCCTCCTTTTCTGGTTTGAATGGCTCCATGAATGGCTTGAGACGATATCCATTGACTCTAAAGGTGTCTTTGCCATTGGAATTCAATAATTCCTCCACTCCATTGGCATATACTTGGTGAATAATGAACGGGCCTATCCACCTTGACTTGAGCTTTCCAGGAAAGATATGGAGTCTTGTGTCATACAGTAAAACTCTTTGCCCTTTCTGAAATTCTTTGTTGGAGATTAGTTGATCATGCCACTTCTTCATCCTCTGTTTTGCAACTTTGGAATTGATATAAACATCATTTCTTAATTCCTCCATCTCATTAAGGTCTAGACATCTCTTTGCTCTGGCTCTGATCAAGTCCATGTACAGCTTATTTATTGCCCACCAAGCTTTGTATTCAACTTCCATAGGGAGATGGCATGCTTTGCCATAGACAAGACGATAGGGAGACATGCCAAAAATAGTCTTATAAGCTGTTCTATATGCCCATAATGAATCATGAAGCCTAATAGACCAATCTTTTCTGCTTGAATTCACCACTTTCATCAATATATTCTTTATTTCCCTGTTAGCTAGCTCAACTTGCCCGGAAGTCTGAGGATGATAAGGTGTAGCTACCTTATGCTTCACTCCATACTTGGATAATAGAGATTCAAAAGGTTTGTTGCAAAAATGAGCACCTCCATCACTGATTATGGCTTTGGGCACCCCAAACCTCGAGAAAATGTTCTCTTTAAGAAACTTGAGAACCACTCTATGATCATTTTGTCTACAAGGGATTGCCTCAACCCATTTAGAAACATAATCCACCCCCACCAAGATGTAAGAATTACCAAAAGACATTGGGAAAGGCCCCATGAAGTCAATGCCCCATACATCAAATAGCTCAACTATTAGAATGGGGTTCATTGGCATTTGATTTCTTTTTGTTAGCTTTCCAAGCCTTTGGCATCTATCACAACTCCTACACATGATGTGAGCATCTTTGAAAAGAGATGGCCAAGTAAACCACCGATTGCAACACCTTCATGGCTGTTTTTACGAGAGGCAAAGTGGCCTCCACATGCATTCTCATGACAATGGTTTAGAATTCCTTGTTGCTCATCTTCAGGGACACACTTCCTTATGATCTGATCTGCACAATACTTAAAAAGAAAGGGCTCTTCCCAATAGTAAGCATGAATTTTTGCAAAGAAGTGCTTCCTGTCCTATGCATTCCACTCACTTGGAATTTCACCAGTAACTAGATAATTAGCAATATGAGCATACCAAGGAGTTTTCACTAGGAACATGAGTGATTCTTCGGGAAAATCATCATTAATAGGCAAGGGATGGGAATTATGTGCTATAACTAACCTTGAAAGGTGGTCAGCTACCACATTCTCCACTCCTTTCTTATCTTTGATTTGGAGATCGAATTCTTGTAACAAAAGAATCCATCTAATCAACCTTGCTTTTGCATCTTGCTTTGTCAATAAATATTTCAAGGCTGAATGGTCAGTGAAAACAATGATGAAAGACCCCACTAAATAAGCACGAAATTTGTCCAAGGCAAATACCACAGCTAACAATTCTTTCTCTGTAGTTGTGTAGTTCCTTTGAGCTTCATTCAGTGTTTTGCTCGCATAGTAGATCACATAGGGCTTCCCATCTTCTCTTTGGCCAAGCACAGCTCCTATAGCAAAGTCACTGGCATCACACATCAGTTCAAAGGGTAATTGCCAGTTAGGGGCCCTCACTATTGGAGTTGTTAAAAATTTCTTCAGTTGATCAAAGCTATTTTGACATCTTTCATCCCATATAAACTTAGCATCCTTAGCTAACAGCTCACAAAGAGGTTTTGAAAGACTTGAAAAACCTTTTATAAACCTTCTATAGAAACCTGCATGGCCAAGGAACTGCCTTACTCCTTTTACAGTTGTTGGGGATGGTAATTTGACAATAAGCTCCACCTTTGCTTTATCAACTTCAATGCCTTTTTCAGAGATGATATAGCCAAGGACAATTCCTTGACGTACCATAAAATGGCATTTCTCCCAGTTGAGCACCAGGTCTTTTTCAATGCATCTGTGAAGAACCGCTTCCAAATTAACTAAGCATTCCTCAAATGTACCTCCATATACGGTGATGTCATCCATGACTACCTCCATAATTCGCTCCACCATATCACTGAAAATACTCAACATACATCTTTGAAATGTTGCAGGTGCATTGCATAAACCAAAAGGCATTCTTCTGTAAGCATATGTTCCAAATGGACATGTAAAAGTGGTATTTTCCTGATCTGCCACATCAATTTCAATTTGAAAATACCCTGAATACCCGTCCAAGAAGCAATAGAACGGATGTCCAGAGACTCTTTCCAGCACTTGGTCAATAAATGGCAATGGAAAATGATCTTTCCTGGTTACAGCATTCAACTTTCTATAATCAATACACACCCTCCAACTTTGAAGTGAGGCGTGTAGTAATTTCTTCTCCTTTTTCATTCTGAACCACTGTAATTCCTGACTTCTTTGGTACCACTTGAGTAGGACTCACCCAAGGGCTATCAGATATAGGGTAAATAATACCTGCTTAAAGTAGCTTCAGCACCTCAACTCGCACCACCTCTTGTAAATGAGGATTCAATCTTCTTTGAAGTTGACGAATTGGCTTTGCTTCCTCCTCCATATATATATGATGAGTGCAAACTAAAGGACTAATGCCCTTCAAGTCGGATATTTTCCATCCTATTGCCTTCTTACACCTCTTGAGAACTTCCATTAAACACTTCTCTTGATGACTAGTCAGAGATGAAGATATCACAACAGGACATTGATTATTTTCCTCAAGGTATGTATATTTCAGCTCCACAGGTAGAGGCTTCAGCTTGAGTTTTGGAGTCTCTTTTTCAGCAGCTGCCTCTTCTTCTTTATTGAACAAAGGTAGAATCTCTTCTATCTTTCTCCAATTTTGTAGAGTAGCAAGCACATTAGGGGGTTTAGACAAACCTTCCTCAAAATCCGCAAGACTTTCATTCAACTTGTCTTGCATATTCTGATTACAGTGCTCCTCCACTAGAGTGTCAATAATGCACAGCTCTTCTGGACCCTCTTCTTCTTCCGGAGTGGTTTGCTTTTTAGACATATAGAAATGTTGAGATCCAGTGTCATATTACCAAAAGTGAGTTGCATCAGCCCATTCCTGCAATTGATGATTGCATTTGAGGTAGCAAGAAATGGCCTTCCAAGGATGATAGGAACTAAATTAGCTTCCTTTACAGTAGGATCTGTATCAAGAACAATAAAATCTCTTTGGATAGTAGAAATTATCAACTTGAACCAAGACATCCTCAATTACCCCCCTTGGAATTTTCACTGATCTATCTGCTAGAGATAGAGTGATTGTTGTTGGCTTCAACTCTCCAAGTCCCAATTGCTTGTAGACGGAATATGGAAGCAAATTCACACTTGCTCCCAAGTCTAACAAAGCTTTCTCCACTACCTTTCCTCCTATTATGACTGAAATGGTAGGACTTCTCGGGTCTTTGTACTTCAAAGGAGACTTACATTGTAAGATTGCACTTACTTGCTCAGTCAAGAAGGCTTTCTTGTTTACAGTCAACCCTCTTTTAATAGTACATAAGTCCTTTAGGAATTTTGCATATGTTGGAACTTGTTTAATCATATCCAGCAGTGGGATATTTACTTTCAATTGTCTCAATACTTCAAGGATTTCAGCTGCATTTCTAATCCCCTTTTTCCCATGTAATGCTTGAGGAAAAGGTGGAGAAGTTGATTTCTTCAGCATTTCTTCCTTCTGAAGTTCCTTCTCTGGAATTGCATTCTTTGTTGAATCATAGTCTTTCTTCTTTTCACTGATCTCACTCTCTTTGTCTTCCATTTCCTCCCCTTTCTTTCTTTCTTCTTCTTTCTCAACATGTGGCTTGAGTGTTGGCTTCTCAATTTTTTTATCACTCCTTAGAGTGATCAAGGCTTTGACATCTTTCATCTGTGATGATTCTCCCTCTTGGCTTTCCACTTCATGGACACCCTTGGGGTTTTGGTGGGGTTGAGAAGGAAATCTTCCCTTTTCTTGCACTGTATTCAAATTTGTGAGCCTTGAAATTGAGTATTGGATATTATCAAACTTTTGGGATATATCATTTTGCATTCCATCCATCCTTTTATTCAAAGTACTCTCCACTCTGTCAATTCGTTGATTGAGTTGAGCATTGGTGGCTTCTTGGTTTCCAACAAAATCTCCCACTACCTTGCGAGATTCGCTATTGCTTGCTCAAGACTTGAAGATTGTTGAGATGGTGGATCCGGTTGTTGGTACTGAGTTGCTCTGGCCTTCCATGAGAAATTTGGATGATTCCTCCAACTTGAGTTGTAAGTATTTCCATAAGGCGCATTGTTATTGGGCTTGAATTGTCCAACAACATTTGCTTGATCTCTAAACATTTCCCTTTCAGCTGAAATTGCAGGGCATTCTTCCACCAAATGTTCATATGATTAACAATTAGGACACAGCTTCACTTGCACTGGTGCTTCAGCAACAGCTTGCACTTCATGTATTCTTTTCAGCTCCAGCTCCTCCAATCTTCTTGTCATAGCTGCCAACTTTGCTTTCATATCATCATCTTCTTTCAAGGTATACATTCCAGCCTTAGCATTGAAAGCACTCAGTTGAGACTTCATCTTACCCACTTCTCCTTTGGTTGGTTCATCCCATCCCCTTGAAACTTCAGCTACATAGCTCAAGAAATCCATAGCTTCCTCCGGATTTTTGCTCATGAAATCTTCTCCACACATTGTCTCGAGGAGTTGCTTCATTGAGGAGGACATCCCATCATAAAAATAGCTCACCAATAGCCAAGTATCAAAGCCATGGTGAGGGCAAGCATTTATAGCTTCCATATATCTTTCCCAACACTCATAGAATTTCTCATTCTCTTTAGCTGAGAAGTTTGAAATTTGCCTTTTCAAGCCATTTGTTCTATGAGTGGGAAAAATTTCTTGAGGAATTCAGCTTGTAAGTCAGTCCAAGTATGGATACTCCTTGGCCTTAAAGAATTAAGCCAAATTTTGGCCTTATCCTTTAAAGTAAAAGGAAATAACTTAAGCCTCATCAAATCAATTGAAGCTCCTCCCTCTTGGAATGTATTACAAACATCTTCAAATTCCTTGATGTGTGCATAGGGATTCTCACTTTCCATCCCATGGAAAGTTGGTAGAAGTGGAACAAGATACGGTCTGATCACCAGCTGCTCTGTAGGGGGCACTATACATGATGGTGCACTCATACGAGGTGGATGCATGCGGTCCCTCATTGATCTAAATTCATTGAGATTGTCTTGCCGACCTTGGTGACTATGCTGATCTTCAGGTGTAGCTTCCATGATATTCAAGCTCAATTTGAATTCTTTGTTATGAGGTGTATCACACTTAACAAGCCTTCCTCCACTGTCTTGTATCCAATTTGGCATACACAACTAGTATCTATCTATAACTTAAATGAAAATAAAGGACAACAAAAGGAAACAAGGCTACAACAACAAAATTAAACTAGGCTAAATTTAAAAGATAAACTTGGATTATGAATAAATAAAGAAAGAATGAGAATTAGTAAAGTGAAAGAAACGTTACCAAACTTGTGATGAAGATCACAAGTGCTCTAAAATGGTATCACTATAAACTTGACACCTTCCCCGGCAACGACGCCATTTGATTCGTGCCCAATTGGTGTCTCAGCTGATTCATGTCCAGCTGGTGCTCCTTGGATGAGGGAGTAATCAACAAAATTTAGAACCTATTACACCATATACTAGGATAGCAAAGAAAAAGCTACTATAGCATAGCGGCTCTAGGATCGTTCACTGGGAAGGATTAGCAAATTATCAATGATACCAATTCAAAGTGAATTGGTATTGTTTCATTTCAAGGTTAGCTCAAGAAATAAAACACAAACTTTGATTGGTAAAGATTTAGATTTAGATTAACTACAAAACAAGTAATGGAAATTACTTAGGAGGAAAAACATTCCTTGGAGGACCAGGTTCACTGGGGTGGTTCCTCATGCAAAAGACATAGCTCCGGTCAGATGGTTCATTTCCTCGCGTTAGAGATTCAACATATAGTCAATTCTCTAACCGGTGTTGTACAGATACATCCTTTAATTAGATTTCAACTTTAATTCTCTCACTGATGCAACTTGCAATGGTTCAAGCCTCTCACTAAGCCTTAACCATTCAAGGTGATCTTTAACCTTCGACTTCCCTTCTCAAGCTCGCAAGAGATAACTAATGGATGTCTCCTTGGAGTCCAAAAGCTTACCAAGTGTTGGCAATTCCAGAAAATCCTACCTTAAAGTCACCTCCCAGAGGCTCACAAGGGGTAAACTAGTGCATCTCCATGGTCGGAGATCACTTGCCTTACCAAGTGTTGGCCCAGGTGACTCTAAGGTGTTTTAAGTTAACTAAAAACATAGAAATCACTAAAGGATTTCATTTCCTCTTCATTGATGGCTGAAACCACAAAGCTTTGCATCCTTGCACTTGGAACCTTCCCCGGCAACCTTAGCTCCAAGGAATTAAAGGTTTAGTTACTCATTCTCTGGGGAAACTTCCTCAGAGAGTGCATAACTTAGAAAAAAGATGAAAAATACAAAGTGAGAAGGTAAGGCAAAACAAAGGTCCTGAACTTTACTTGCTTTCCAATTTTTACAAAAGGGTTCCTCTCCCTGAGAACAGGCTCTTGAGAGCTATTTATATGAACATAATACAAAACTAATTATTACATGGATATTTACTCTTTTTCCTAACTTAAAAGCTAAGGAATCTTGTAATTGGTGGCTTACAAGGAGAATTTTGGGATTTAGACAACAAAAATCTGATGGAAAATATCTCCCAATGTCGGTAGCAAATATCAGGACGCACTAAGGATCATTTCGCAAGTGAAAATGATGTCTGCGAGATTTCGCATACATACAAAAAGGGCTGCGAAATCACTTTGCAGCAAAAGGCTAATCTCGCAGCGCTGCGAAGTTGGCTTTCATCTTGAGGTGCTCAGCTGCCTACTTGTCGCATATATCGGGCAACTTCAGGAGGAATTTCACAACACTGTACAAAAAGGCTGCGAAATCATTTCGCAACAAAAGGGTGATTTCGCAACACTTTGCAAAATGCTTCCTTCAGCTTAGAGTGATTGACTTGCAATGGCTATAACTTCTTCGTTTCAACTCCGAATTGCGCACCGTTTGAAGCATTGGATTTTTTACTTCCTGAGCTTCGAAACGACATATAGCATGCGTAAATTGGACTTCAGAAAGTGCTCCAAAAGTGGCTGACATGACTGCCATCAAGAATATGCTTTATGGCAGATTCTCTTTGCTATTTCTCTTTGCATTCCGGATTTACTTATGGCAAAGGAATTCCAAGCTTTGCCCAAGATTCCACATAACTCTCCTCAATCTCGGATTGCTTTGGTGATCAAAAAGCTATCAAAACACCAAAACTTAACACAATTTGATTAGAAACGATTGCAAGGGTCCTTAACATGTCAATTGAGTTAAAAAGTAATAACTACTACTCAAAAGTGTTTAAAAGAGTTTATTATAAGCTATGAAAGAGAACTTTTTGAGTAGTAATCATCTGTGTTGTCGAAATGGTTCATGGTGTGGTTGCATTGCAAGAAGGATATGGAATTATCACATATGATATTCAAAGTATTGATTGGTGGGAAGTGTTTATGTGATGCTACAGGCATTATCATTTGATATATTGTTTTGTTAACTATAATAGTCACAAAGTTTAATACAGGATGTACTCTTTATAACAAGTTGTGCGTATCCTCTTTTTGCACAAAATCAAGCAAGAACTCAGCATTTAAATTTTTGAGAGCACTTATATTGTATTTGAGTTTCAATTGTTTAGTTTGAAGAATAACAAAAACCGGGGTATGACAATGGGCTACTCATAGTGAACCATGGGATTTTGGTTTATGTAAAGTAACGTAGTACAAGTTTTTTTTTTGTGAAACGGATCATATTTTGTTAACTAAGAGTTACAAAGTTTAATACAGGATGTATACGTCTTTATAACAGGTTTCCATGTTCTCTTTTTGCACAAAATCAAGTAAGAACTCGACATTTAAATTTTTGTATCCCCAATTTTTTGAAAGCACTTATGTTGTTTTTCAGTATCAATTGTAAAGTCAGAAACTCAGGGTGTGAGAGTTCCAATGATGAGAAATCAACTGAACAAAGAATAAACATAAATTGAACCTAGGATGGTGTCCCAATGTTAAGAAATAAAACGAATAAACGATTAAACTTAGATAAAATCTAGGATGGCGTCCATAAGATGAGAAACCAAATGAACAAAGCATAAGCTGAGATACAACCTAGGATGGTGTTCCAATGCCGAGAAAGCAAATGAATAAAGAAGAAAGTAAGATAGAACCTATGATGTTGTCCCAATGTTGACAAACCAAATGAACAAAGAATAAACTAAGAGAGAACCTAGAATGGTGTCTCAATGACAAGAAACAAAATGAACACACAATTATGAGAAACCAAGGATGGTGTCCACACCATGAGAAAACAAAGGAACGAAAAAGAAATTTAGATTGAATCTAGGATCGTATCCCTATGACGAAACATGAAAAGAACAAACGATTCAGGTTAGACAAAACTTAGGTCAGCATCCTAATAGTGAGAAACCAAATGAATAAAAAATAAAGAAAAATAGAACCTAAGATGGTGTCCAAATGATGACAAATTGATGGAACAAAGAAGAAACATAGATAGAACCTAGGATAGTGTCCCAACAATGAGAAACCTAAAGAACAAACAATTAAGCTTATATAGAACCTAGGATGGTGTCCCAATGTTGAAAAACAAAATGAACAAAGAATAAACTAAGATAAAAAAAAAGGTTGGTGTTGCATTGATGTGATAGCAAATGAAGAAATGGTTAAGGTTAGTGATGAGAATCAACAAGCATTCAAGGATCCATTGCATGTTCTAGTTGGGCCTATTACTAAAGCAAGATCAAAGAAGCACTTAATGGGCTAATTCAAGAGATTTGGGTTGATTCTAACTCAGGACTTTCCAAGCTTGGCCCAAAGGAAGATGAAGGTGTAATAAATTTAATCCAAGCTATTGAGGGCTAATCTGGCTTGATTTATGGCGTGGATTAATGACTGGTTGACTTTCCAACTCCATATCAATTAATAGACATTTTTCCTATTATAGAGCTTCTAATTTCAGGCCAAATACCTTAATTTTAGGCTTTTATTATTTAGAACGTTTTTTTAGCTATTTTCCTATTTTGGATCTACTAATTTCTTACCAAATCAACTTTTATTTAGGGTTTTAATATTTAGTAAGCTTTTTTGTCATGACATATAAATAGCATGCACTCATTGTAATAGGGGATAATTTGATTGAATAAAAAATAAAAATAAAAGTGAGGCTTTGCTCTTCTTTTGGTTCTTCAAGAACTGTGAACTTATCAGGGATTCTTCCTTATGGCGTTCAAACTTTATACCTTCGGTTCATGATTCCATTGTAATCATTGGGTCAAGGTTTGGTACTTATACTTTTGGTTCACGTTTCACTTATAAACGTTGGGTCAGGGTTTT
Source organism: Vitis amurensis (assembly GCA_037355405.1). NCBI lineage: Eukaryota > Viridiplantae > Streptophyta > Magnoliopsida > Vitales > Vitaceae > Vitis > Vitis amurensis. The sequence continues at coordinate 17,882,363 of CM074689.1, read as the reverse complement.
ATAAAAAATCTGTACTTTAGCTTTCTTGGGCAATTATTCCAATACTGTTTGTTGGGTCTCAAAGCGTGTCGATTGAGGTTCACATCATTTGGTATCATAGCACAGGTTCTAAAATCAGTTTTCTATCCCTTTATCTTTTGTTTCCTGTTATCATCCTATCTTGTTCATTTTGTGTTTTTTATTCCTCATTCTTTTTTTTTTTTTTTACGCGCACTAGGTTAAAATCGTGCACCAAGCTCAAAAAAAAAAAAATTGTGTAGTTTCAATTCTCTTAAATCAAAATATTATTTTCTTTTGTACTCTTCCTTTGATTTAGTGTTTCTGTTATATTTTCTTGCCATTAGTATTAGTTTAAATACTACAAGTTGAATTTCTTGATCAATTTGTTAGTTTAAGCAGAACTGAAAAGGGGAAGCTACGAGTGGAAAAAGGCAATAGAATGTGAGACTAATATCAGGAAAAAGCCAATTTAAGAGTGAAGCATGAGTGTGAGTGCAAACAAGTGAGGGAGTGTTGTGAGGAATTATTTCTAACATTTTTTTGTAGTTTCAAAAATGTCTTCAAATGGTGAATCATCAAATAAGGAAGGAGGGGAGGAGTCATCTCTCATGTTGCAGGCTATGCAACAACAGTTTGAACACATGAATGTGGTGTTTAATGATATTCAAGATTTGATGGATAGGCAAGACGCTGTTATCGCTTCTTTGCGAGAGGAGCGTACCCAAAGAGCCCCTAATGCTAGAAGGCAAGGAAGGCGTGCGTGCGTTGATGATTCTGATGACTACCATGAGGATGAGTTTGAAGATGAAGAGGATCAAGCTTCATTGAACCATGAGGGCAGGTTTGCGCCAAGGGGAGAAAGGCGTGGTAGAGGTTTCCGAAGAGCTCCAAGATGGCAAGATGGGACTGATAGAAACCTAGGAAACATCAAATTGAAGATACCATCATTTCAAGGGAAAAATGATCCAGAAGTGTACTTGGAGTGGGAGAAGAAGGTGGAGTTCATCTTTGAGTGTGATTGAGTTTACTGACTATGCTATTATATAGTGGGATCAACTTGTGATGAACAGAAGAAGAAACTATGAGAGGCCTATTGAGACATGGGAGGAAATGAAAGCCACCATGAGGAGGCAGTTTGTCCCTAGTCACTACTATAGGGGCTTGTATAAGAAATTACAGTCTTACTCAAGGCTATAAGAGCATGGATGACTATCACAAGGAGATGGAGATTGCCATGATTCCAACTAATGTAGAGGAGGATGGAGAAGCTACTATGGCAAGGTTTCTAAATGGGCTGAATCGGGACATTGCCAACGTGGTGGAGTTACAACACTATGCGGAGTTGGAGGACATGGTGCACATGGCAATAAAGGTGGAACGGCAGCTTAAAACGTAAGGAACTCGGTCATTTCAAAATCCCAGCTCCTCTACTTCATGGAGGCCAAATGGGAGGAAAGATGAAGGGGTTGTTTTCAAGTCCAAAACTGAACCACCAAAAAGGAGAGATGAAGCTCCCAATGTCAACAAAGGTAAAAATGAATCCAAAACTCGTAATCGTGATATTAAGTGTTTTCGTTGTTTGGGAGTAGGTCATTCACAACGCCCAAATAAGAGGACCATGATCGCACGTGTTGATGGAGAGGTGGAAACCGAAAGTGAGGAAGATGATGACCAAATGCCATCACTGGAGGATGCTTGTGACGATAATGTGGAGTATCCAGTGGAGGGTAAGTCACTTGTGGCTAGGCGTGCTTTAAGTGCCCAAGTTAAAGAGGATGACATGGAACAACAAAGGGAGAATATTTTTCATACTAGATGCCACATCAACAATAAGGTATATAGTATGATCATTGATGGGGGGAGCTGTACTAATGTGGCTAGCACTACTTTAGTTGAAAAATTGAATTTACCTACCTTGAAACACCCTAGACCATATAAGTTGCAGTGGTTGAATGATTGTGGAGAGGTTAAGGTAAATAAGCAAGTATTGGTTTCTTTTTCAATTGGGAGGTACAAGGATGAAGTACTTTGTGATGTATTGATAATATAATCCTTATATACCTTTCTAAGAGAAAATGCCTAGAGCAAGGAACAGATTAACCACAAGGCCTAAACGAACAACTAGATCATCTCCAATATCTCCAGGTGATGTAACTGAGGGAAGACCTGTAATATATCCAGTTGCTGGTTCAGAATGCCAGAATGTGAGCTTGATTCGGGAATTTAAAGCATTGAATCCTCCAATCTTTCGAGGTGGCCCTAATTTTCTTGAAGCTGAGAATTGGATGAAAGAAATAAAGAAAATACTGGATGTAATGGCAGTGTCTGAGGAAATGAGAGTTTCTTTAGCTTCCTTCATGTTGAGGGATGAAGCAGACAACTGGTGGGATATGATCAAGACTACTCAGGATGTAACTAAAATGGTTTGGATGCAATTTGAGGAGCTGCTTTTATCTAATTACTTTCCAGAGGCTGTAAGAAGACAAAAGAGAGCTGAATTTATACACTTGGTTCAAAGGAACATGACAGTACTGAATATGCAGCAAAGTTTACACAACTATCTAGATATGCTCCGAATGTGGTTGCAGATGAACAAATGCGAGCTGAACAATTCCAAGAGGGGTTGAGATTGAACATTAGAGCACAGGTCACTCCTTTCATGCTTCGTATTTACAGTGAGGTTGTGGCAAGGGCTCTTGTTATAGAAAGGGAAATGGAGGAAGCTCAAAGGTTGAGAAGCAAAAATTCTAGGTTTGGTGGTTCAGAAAAACGAGAACAGGATTTCAAGCGCCTGAAAGTGACTCATCCCCAACAACAACCCAGAAAACAAGAGCAGTATAGTGGGGCTACAAATTCAGCTAAGGGACCAAGGAGATGTTATGAATGTGGTGAGGTGGGACATCTGAGGAGAGAGTGCCCAAAATTTCAACGACTTGCATTCCAGCCATCTCAACGACAGTTTCAGCAAATGAACCCACGAATTCAAGGAAGGCAACCTCAAGGGGAAGGAAACTTTAGACAAGGGAAGCCTGGAGGGAGGCCAGAGCAAGCACAACAAGGGAGATTTTATGCAATAGGGTCTCAAAATGCAGAGTCAAATGCCTTGGTGGAAGGTATGATCTTATGTTTTAGCACTTGGGCACATGTTTTATTTGATCCAGGAGCTACCCACTCTTTTATTTCTACATCATTTGCCTCCATGCTAGACATAGAATTTGTTCCCCTTCATTGTTCATTATGTGTTGAGACTCCTATGGGTGGTAAGGTGGAAACGAAGTGGGTGTGTCATGCTTGTGTACTTTATATTGGGGGTCTAGAAGTTACAATGGATCTGGTTCTTCTTGATATTTCATCGTTTGATGTAATTGTGGGAATGGATTGGCTTGCCCGACATCATGCTATGTTAGATTGTTATTTGAAGAAAGTAACATTCCAAACCTCTTCTAGTTCATATATGAGTTTCTATGGTGATAGAAGGCTTACATTTATTCCACTAATTCGAAACCTGGATGACAAGTGGTCAAGAAAGGATGGCGGACACTATTTTCTTTTTAATATGAAGGGAGAAGGCAAAAAGATGACAACTATAGATTGTATTCCAATGGTTTGTGAATTTGCTGATGTTTTTCCTAAAGAATTGTCATGTTTACCTCCTCACAGAGAGATGGATTTTTCTATTGAATTGTATCCAGGTACAGATCCAATATCAATAGCTCCATATAGGATGGCTCCAATTGAACTTAAGGAATTGAACATTCAGTTGCAGGAGTTGCAAACTAAAGGGTTTATTCGGCCTAGTACCTCACCTTGGGGTGCTCCAGTATTGTTTGTAAAGGAGAAGGATGGATCATTGCGGTTATGTGTGGATTACAGAAAATTGAATAGAGTTACAGTGAAAAACAAATATCCGCTACCTCGGATTGATGACTTATTTGACCAGTTATGTGGGGCCTGCTATTTTTCAAAGATTGATTAAAGATTTGGTTATCATCAGTTGAGGATACGAGAAACAGATATTCCAAAGACTGCATTTCGTACAAGGTATGGGCATTATGAATTTGTGGTCATGCCGTTTGGGTTAACCAATGCTCCAGCTGCATTCATGGACATGATGAATCGTATCTATCGGCCTTATTTGGATCATTTTGTGGTGGTATTTGTGGATGATATTTTGATATATTCTAAGAGTAGAGAAGAGCACGGTGATCATTTGCATATGGCACTTCAAACACTTAGAGAAAACCAGTTATATGCCAAATTGGAGAAATGTGACTTTTGGTTGCAGGAAATTCAATTTTTAGGGCACATGGTTTCTCAAGAGGGTATCTTAGTGGATCCAACAAAAGTGGAAGCTGTGACAAAGTGGGAAAGACCCAAGAATGTTTTTGAAGTACGTAGTTTTCTTGGGCTAGCTGGGTACTATAGAAGGTTTGTTGAAAACTTTTCTCGAATTGCTTGCCCAATGACTAGATTGACACGCAAGGGAGTGAACTTTGATTGGAATGATAGATGTGAAGAATCCTTTCAAGAGCTAAAAAGGAGACTAACAATAGCACCGGTGCTAATTACTCCTATTAGTGGCGAAAGATATACAGTTTATTGTGATGCTTCAAGAAATGGCTTGGGATGTGTTTTGATGCAAAGAGGAAGAGTGGTTGCTTATGCTTCTAGGCAATTGAAGAACCATGAGCAGAACTATCCTACACATGATCTTGAACTCGCAGCAATAGTCTTTGCTTTAAAGTTATGGAGACATTACTTATATGGTGAAAATTTTGAAGTGTTTTCATATCACAAAAGTTTGAAGTATATTTTCTCTCAAAAAGATCTGAATGCAAGGCAAAGGAGATGGATGGAAACCCTTGAAGATTTTAACTTTACTTTGCAGTATCATCCAGGAAAAGCTAATGTGGTTGTTGATGCCCTAAGTAGAAAGGCTCAATGTGTGTTATCTGGGTTGGTGGTTTATGAGTCGAAAATGTATGATTACATCAATGAATTCAATCCTTGCTTTGATGTACATGATTCTGGTGCATGTTTTTGTACTTTGGTAGCTCGGCCAACAATATTGCAGAAGGTTATTGAAGCTCAAAGGAAAGATACAAAGTTAGAGGGCATACGCTCTCGAATCATAGCAGGTGACGCAGTAGAAGGTTGGAACATACATTCTAACGGTGGGATGCATTTCTTGAATAAACTTTGTGTTCCTAATGATGCACAGGTGAAGGAGGAGGTAATGAAGGAAGCTCATCATTCTCGATTCACAGTACACCCTGGAGAAACTAAAATGTACCATGATTTGAAGCGTCAATATTGGTGGCAGGGTATGAAGCGGGATATATCTCAATTCGTTTCCAAGTGTTTAACATGTCAACAAGTGAAAATTGAACATCAGAAACCAGCAGGGTTGTTACAACCACTACCTATAGCAAAATGGAAGTGGGATCATGTGACGATGGACTTTGTGACAGGGTTGCCAAGAACTCCCCAAAGTAAGGATAGTGTATGGGTGATAGTTGATAGATTAACGAAATCAGCATATTTCTTACCAATGAGGATCACTGATTCAGTTATTGTGTTCAGTAAATTGTATGTGAAAGAAATTGTGAGGTTGCACGGGGTACCACTCTCTATTGTTTCAGATAGGGATCCTAGATTTACATCACAGTTTTGGCAATCCTTACAAAAAGCCTTGGGAACTGAAATAAGATCGAGTTCAGCATTTCATCCTCAAACTGAATAACGCAAAATGGTAGAATCGGGGCGAGTACCGGGAAAAGGTAGAGTCCGTGCGAGTACGGAAAAACTGTTCGTGCGAGTATCGAAAAATGGTAGAATCAGTGTGAGTGTCGCAAAATGGTAGAATCCGTGCGAGTACGGAAACACTGTCCAGACGATTTCTGAAAATTGATAGAATCAGAGTGAGTACCGTAAAATGGAAGAATCCGGGCGAGTACTGGGAAAAGGTAGACTCCGTGCGAGTACGGAAAAACTGTCCGTACGAGTACCAAAAAATCGTAGAATCTGTGTGAGTACCGCAAAATGAAAGAATCCGGGCGATTACCGTGGAAAGGTAGAATCCGTGTGAGTACGGAAACACTGTCCAGACGATTTCAGAAAAATGGTAGAATCAGTGTGAGTACCGCAAAATGGAAGAATCCGGGCAAGTACCGAGAAAAGGTAGAATTCGTGCGAGTACAGAAAAACTGTCCGGACGAGTACCGAAAAGTGGTAGAATAAGTGTGAGTAGCGCAAAATGGTAGAATCGGGGCGAGTACCGGGAAAAGGTAGAGTCCGTGCAAGTACAGAAAAACTGTTCGTACGAGTATCGAAAAATGGTTGAACCAGTGTGAGTATCGCAAAATGGTAGAATCCGGGCGAGTACCGGGAAAAGGTAGAATCTGTGCGAGTACGAAAAAACTGTCCGGACGAGTACCGAAAAGTGATAGAATCAGAGTGAGTACCGCAAAATGGAAGAATCCGGGCAAGTACCGGGAAAAGGTAGAGTTCGTGCGAGTACGGAAAAACTGTCCGTACGAGTACCGAAAAATCGTAGAATCTGTGTGAGTACCGTAAAATGGAAGAATCCGGGCGAGTACCGTGGACAGGTAGAATCCGTGCAAGTATGGAAACACTATCCAAATGATTTCCGAAAAATGGTAGAATCAGTGTGAATACCGCAAAATGGAAGAATCCGAGCGACTACCGGGAAAAGGTAGAATCCGTGCTAGTACGGAAAAACTATCCGGACGAGTACCGAAAAATGGTAGAATCTGTGTGTGTACCGCAAAATGGTAGAATCGGGGCGAGTACCGGCAAAAGGTAGAATCCATGCGAGTACGGAAAAATTGTCCGGACGAGTACCCAAAAATAGTAGAATTAGTGTGAGTACCGCAAAATGGTAGAATCGGGGCGAGTACCGGGAAAATGTAGAGTCCGTGCGAGTACGGAAAAACTATTCGTGCGAGTATCGAAAAATGGTATAATCAGTGTCAGTATCGCAAAATGATAGAATCCGGGCGAGTACCGGGAAAAGGTAGAATCCGTGCGAGTACGGAAAAAATGTCCGGACAAGTACGTAAAAGTGATAGAATCAGAGTGAGTACCGCAAAATGGAAGAATCCGGGCGAGTACCGGGAAAAGGTAGAGTCCATGCGAGTACGAAAAAACTGTCAATACGAGTACCGAAAAATCGTAGAATCTGTGTGAGTACCGCAAAATAGAAGAATCCGAGCGAGTACCATGGAAAGGTAGAATCCGTGCAAGTACGGAAACACTGTCCAAACGATTTCCGAAAAAAGGTAGAATCAGTGTGAGTACCGCAAAATGGAAGAATCAGGGCGACTACCGGGAAAAGGTAGAATCCGTGCGGGTACGAAAAAACTGTCCGCTCAAGTACCAAAAAATGGTAGAATCCTTGTGAGTATCGCAAAATGGTAGAATTAGGGCGAGTACTGGGAAAAGGTAGAATCCGTGCGAGTACGGAAAAACTGTCCGAACAACTAATGAAAAATGGTAGAATCTGTGTGTGTACCGTAAAATGGTTTAATCGGGGCGAGTAGTGGGAAAAGGTAGAATCCATGCGAGTACGGAAAAATTGTCCGGACGAGTACCCAAAAATGGTGGAATTAGTGTGAGTACCGCAAACTGGTAGAATCGGGGCCAGTACCGGGAAAAGGTAGAATCCATGCGAGTACGGAAAAACTGTCCGGACGAATACCAAAAAATGGTAGAATCTGTGTGTATACCGCAAAATGGTAGAATCCGGGCGAGTACAGGGAAAAGGTAGAATCCGTGCGTGTACGGAAAAACTATCCGGACGAGTACCGAAAAGTGGTAGAATCAGTGTGAGTGCCGCAAAATGGTAGAATCAGGGCGAATACCGGGAAAAGGTAAATTCCGTGCGAGCACCGAAAAACTGTCCGGACGATTTCCGAAAAATGATAGAATAAGTGTGATTACCGCGAAATGGAAGAATCCGGGCAAGTACCGGGAAAAGGTAGAATTCGTGCGAGTATGGAAAAACTGTCCGACCGAGTATCGAAAAATGGTAGAATCAGTGTGAGTATCACAAAATGGTAGAGTCCGGGCGAGTACCAGGAAAAGGTAGAATCCGTGCGAGTACCGCAAAGTGTCCGGACGAGTACCGAAAAGCGGTAGAATAAGTGTGAGTAGCGCAAAATGGTAGAATAGGGGATAGTACCGGGAAAAGGTAGAGTCCGTGCGAGTACGGAAAAACTGTTTGTGCGAGTTTCGAAAAATGTTATAATCAGTGTCAGTGTCGCAAAATGGTAGAATTCGGGCGAGTACCAGGAAAATGTAGAATCCGTGCGAGTACGGAAAAACTGTCCGGACGAGTACCGAAAAGTGATAGAATCAGAGTGAGTACCGCAAAATGGAAGAATCCGGGCGAGTACCCAAAAAAGGTAGAGCCCGTGCGAGTACGGCAAAACTGTCAGTACGAGTACCGAAAAATCGTAGAATCTGTGTGAGTACCGCAAAATGGAATAATCCGGGCGAGTACGGGGAAAAGGTAGAATCCGTGCGAGTATGGAAAAACTGTCCGGACGAGTATCGAAAAATGGTAGAATCAGTGTGAGTATCGCAAAATGGTAGATTCGGAGCGAGTACCAGGAAAAGAAAAAGTCCGTGCGAGAACGGAGAAACTGTCCGTGCGAGTTTTGAAAAATGGTAGAATCAGTGTGAGTGTCGCAAAATGGTAAAATCTGGACGAGTACCGGGAAAAGGTAGAATCCGTGCGAGTACGGAAAAACTGTCCGGACGAGAAACAAAAAATGCTAGAATCAGTGTCAGTACCGCAAAATGGTAGAATGGGGGCGAGTATCGGGAAAAGGTAGAATCCGTGCGAGCACCAAAAAACTGTCCGGACGATTTCAGAAAAATGATAGAATGAGTGTGATTACCGCAAAATGGAAGAATTCGGGCAAGTACCGGGAAAAGGTAGAATCCGTGCGAGTACGGAAAAACTGTCCGGACGAGTATCGAAAAATGGTAGAATCAGTGTGAGTATCGCAAAATGGTAGATTCGGAGCGAGTACCGGGAAAAGGAAAAGTCCGTGCGAGAACGGAAAAACTGTCCGTGCGAGTTTCGAAAAATGGTAGAATCAGTGTGAGTGTCGCAAAATTGTAAAATCTAGGCGAGTATCGGGAAAAGGTAGAATCCGTGCGAGTACGGAAAGACTGTTCGGACGAGAAAAAAAAAATGCTAGAATGAGTGTCAGTACCGCAAAATGGTAGAATCAGGGCGAGTATCTAGAAAAGGTAGAATCCGTGCGAGCACCGAAAAACTGTCCGGACGATTTCCGAAAAATGATAGAATGAGTGTGATTACCGCAAAATGGAAGAATCCGGGCAAGTACCGGGAAAAGGTAGAATCTGTGCGAGTACGGAAAAACTGTCCGAACGACTATCGAAAAATGGTGGAATCAGTGTGAGTATCGCAAAATGGTAGAATCGGGGCGACTACCGGGAAAAGGTAGAGTCCGTGTGAGTACGGAAAAACTCTTCATGCGAGTATCGAAAAATGGTAGACTCAGTGTAAGTATCACAAAATGGTAGAATCCGAGCAAGTACGAGGAAAAGGTAGAATCCGTGCGAGTATGAAAAAACTGTCCGGACGATTATCGAAAAGTGGTAGAATAAGTGTGAGTAGCGCAAAATGGTAGAATCAGGGCGACTACCGGGAAAAGGTAGAGTCCGTGCGAGTACGGAAAAACTGTTCATGCGAGTATCGAAAAATGGTAGAATCAGTGTAAGTATCGCAAATTGGTAGAATCCGGGCGAGTACCGGGAAAAGGTAGAATCCGTACGAGTACGGAAAAACTGTCCGGACGAGTACCGAAAAGTGATAGAATCAGAGTGATTACCGCAAAATGGTAGAATCGGGGCGAGTACCGGGAAATGGTAGAATCCGTGCGAGCACCGAAAACCTATTCGGAAGATTTCCGAAAAATGATAGAATCAGTGTGATTATGCAAAATGGAAGAATCCGGGCAAGTATCGGGAAAAGGTAGAATCCGTGCGAGTACGGAAAAATTGTCCGGATGAGTACCGAAAAGTGATAGAATCAGAGTAAGTACAGCAAAATGGTAGAATCGGGGCGAGTACCGGGAAAAGGTAAAGTTTGTGCGAGAACGGAAAAACTATCCGTGCGAGTTTCGAAAAATGGTACAATCAGTGTGAGTATCGCAAAATGGTAGAATCCGAGCGAGTATCGGTAAAACGTAGAATCCGTGCGAGTACGGAAAAACTGTCCTGACTTGTACCGAAAAGTGGTAGAATAGTGTGAGTGCCGCAAAATGGTAGAATCAGGGCCAGTACCGTAAAAAGGTAGAATCTGTGCGAGTACAGAAAAACTCTCCGGACGAGTACCGAAGAGTGAAAGAATCAGAGAGAGTACCGCAAAATGATAGAACCGGGGCGAGTACCGGGAAAAGGTAGAATCCGTGCGAGTACCGACAAACTGTTCGAACGAGTACCGAAAAAGGGTAGCATCAGGGTCTGCACCGAAAAACTATAGAATCCGAGCGAGTACCCGGAAAAGGTAGAATCCGTGCGAGTACCGAAATATAGTTCGAACGAGTACCCAAAAATGATAGAATCAGGGTCAGTACCGAAAACTGATAGAATCCGGGCGACTACCGGGAAAAGGCAGAATTTGTGCTAGTACAGAGATCCGAGTACCGAAAAATGGTAGCATCAGGGTCAGTACTGGAAATTGATAGAATCCGGGAGACTACCGGGAAAAGGTAGATTCCGTGCGAGTACCGAAAAACTGTTCAAACGAGTACCGAAAAATGGTAGAATCAGGGTCAGTACCGAAAAAAGATAGAAGCCGGGCGACTACCGGGAAAAGGTAGAATCCGTGCAAGTATCGAAAAACTATTCGAACGAGTATAGAAAAATGGTAGCATCAGGGTCAGTACCGGAAATTGATAGAATCCGGACGACTATCGGGAAATGGTAGAATCCGTGCGAGTACCGACAAACTATTCGAACGAGTGCCAAAAAATGGTAGAATCAGGGTCAGGACCGGAAATTGATAGAATCAGGGCGACTACCGGGAAGAGGTAGAATCTGTGCGAGTACCGAAAAACTGTTCCAAAGAGTACCGAAAAAGGGTAGCATCAAGGTCAGTACCGGAAACTGACAGAATCCGGGCGACTGTCGGGAAAAGGTAGAATCCATGTGAGTACCGAGAAATTGTCCGATCGAGTACTGAAAAATGGTAGAATCAGTGTCAGTACCGGAAAGTGATAGAATCCGGACGACTACTGGGAAAAGGTAGAATCCGGCGAGTACCGAAAAACTGTTTGAACGAGTATAGAAAAAGGGTAGCATCGTGGAGTCGATCTGGAAAAGTGAGAATCAAGACAACCGTCGTGAAAAGGTAGAATCCATGCGAGTACCGAGAAATTGTCCAATCGAGTACTGAAAAATGGTAGAATCAGGGTCAGTACCGGAAAGTGATAGAATCCGGACGACTCTTCGGGAAAAGGTAGAATCACAGAGTATTAAAAATGCTGTTCGAACGAGTATAGAAAAAGGGTAGCATTAGGGTCAGTACCGGAAACTGATAGAATACGGGCGACTACCGGGAAAAGGTAGAATCCGTGCGAGTACCGACAAACTGTTCGAACGAGTAACGAAAGAGGGTAGCATCAGGGTCTGTACCCAAAAACGATAGAATCAAGTGAAATACCGGAAAAGGTAGAATCCGATGCGAGATGAGAAATATAGTTCGAACGAGTACCAAAAAATGGTAGAATCGAGTGGTCAAGACTGCAGGCCCGATAAAATCGGGCGACTACGGGAAAAGGTAGAATCGTGCGAGACGGGAGATCCAAGTACCGAAAAATGGTAGCATCGGGTCGATCTTTGGAAAATGATAGAATCAAGGCGACTAAGCGGGAAAAGGTAGACTCGATGCAGTGCAGAAAAAGCTGTTCGAACGAGTACCAAAAAATGGTAGAATCAAGGTCAATACCGAAAAATGATAGAATCAGGCGACTACCCGGAAAAGGTAGAATCCGTGCGAGTATCGAAAAACTGTTCGAACGAGTATAGAAAAAGGGTAGCATCAGGGTCGATCTGAACCGATAGAATCAGGGCGACTATCGGAAAGGGTAGAATCCGGCAGTACCTGCAAACAAAGCTGCTCGAACGATTGCCAAAAATTGTAGAATCGGGGTCGATCTTGAAGCGATAGAATCCGAGCGACTACCCGGAAGAGGTAGAATCTATGCGAGTACCAAAAAACTGTTCATAAGAGTACCGAAAAAGGGTAGAATCAAGGTCAGTACAGGAAACTGAAAGAATCCGGGAGACTGTCGGGAAAAGGTAGAATCCATGCGAGTACCGAGAAATTGTCCGATCGAGTACTGAAAAATGGTAGAATCAGGGTCAGTACTGGAAAGTGATAGAATCCGGACGATTACCGGGAAAAGATAGAATCCGGCGAGAACCGAAAAACTGTTTGAACGAGTATAGAAAAAGGGTTGCATTAGGGTCAGTAAAGGAAACTGATAGAATCCGGGCGACTACCGGGAAAAGATAGAATCCGTGCGAGTACCGACAAACTGTTCGAACGAGTACCGAAAAAGTGTAGCATCAGGGTCTGTAGCGAAAAATGGTAGAATCCAGGCGAGTACCCGGAAAAGGTAGAATCCGTGCGAGTACGGAAAAACTGTTCGAACGAATACCGAAAAATGCTAGAGTCAGGGTCAGTACCGGAAACTGATAGAATCCAGGCGACTACCGGGAAAAAGTGGAATTTGTGCGAGTACCGAAAAACTGTTTTAACGAGTACCGAAAAAGGGTAGCATCGGGGTAGATGAAACCTGATAGAATCCAGGCATCGTCGAAAAGGTTGAATCGTGCGAATGCAGAAATTGATCGAACGAGTACCCAAAAATGGTAGAATCACGGTCGGTACCGAAAAATAATAGAATCCGGGCGACTACCGGGAAAAGGTAGAATCCATGCGAGTACCGAAAAATTGTTCGAACGATTACCGAAAAATGGTATAATCAGGGTCAGTACCGACAAATAATAGAATCCGGATGAGTACTCGGAAGAGGTAGAATCTGTGCGAGTACCGAAAAACTATTCGAACGACTACCGAAAAATGGTAGAATCAGGGTAAGTACCGGTAACTGATAGAATCCGGGACACTACCGGGAAAAGGTAGAATCTCTGCGAGTACCGAGAAATTGTGCAATCGAGTACCGAAAAATAGTAGAATCAGGGTCAATACCGAAAAGTCATAGAATCCGGGCGACTACCGGGAAATGGTTGAATCCGTGTGAGTAGCGACAAACTATTCGAACGAATACCGAAAAAGGGCAGCATCAGAGTCAGTACCGAAAAATGATAGAATCCGGACGAGTACCCGGAAAAGGTAGAATCCGTGCGAGCACCGAAAAACTTTTCGAACGAGTACGAAAAATGGTAGAATCAGTGTCGGTACCGGAAAATGATAAAATCCGGGCGACTAACGGGAAAAGGTAGAATCCGTGCCAATATCGAAAAATTGTTGGAACGAGTACCGAAAAATGGTAGAATCATGGTCGGTACCGGAAAAATGATAGAATCCGGGCGACTGTCGGGAAAAGGTAGAATCCGTGCGAGTACCGAGAAATTGTCCAATCGAGTACCGAAAAATGGTAGAATCAGGGTCCGTACCGGAAAATTATAGAATCCAGGCGACTACTGGGAAAAGGTTGAATCCGTGCGAGTACCGAAAAACTGTTCGAATGATTACCGAAAAATGGTAGAATCGGGGGTCGGTACCGGAAAATGATAGAATCCGGGCGACTACCGGGAAAAGGTAGAATCCGTGCCAGTACCGAAAAATTGTTGGAACGAGTACCGAAAAATGGTAGAATCAGGGTCGGTACCGGAAAATAATGGAATCCGGGTGACTATTGGGAAAAGGTAAAATCCGTGCGAGTACCGAAAAACTGTTCGAACGAGTACCGAAAAATGGTAGAATCAAGGTCAGTACCGGAAACGAATAGAATCCGGGCGACTACTAGGAAAAGGTAGAATTCGATGCAGTACCGAAAAAGCATTGAACGAAGTTCAGAAAAATGGTAGAATCATGGTCGAGTACCGAACCGATAGAATCAGGCGACTACCGGGAAAAGGTAGAATTTGTGCGAGTACCGAAAAACTGTTTGAATGAGTACCGAAAAAGGGTAGCATCGGAGTCGACTGAAAAGCGAGAGAATCCGAAGCATTTGTCGAGAAAAGGTTGAATCCGTGCGAGTACCGAGAAATTGTCCAATCGAGTACCGAAAAATAGTAGAATCAGGGTCAGTACCAAAAAATCATAGAATCCGGGCGACTACCGGGAAATGGTTGAATCTTTGCGAGTACCGACAAACTGTTCGAATGAATACCGAAAAAGGGCAGCATCACGTCAGTACCGAAAAATGATAGAATCCGGGCGAGTACTCGGAAAAGGTAGAATCCGTGCGTGTACCGAAAAATTGTTCGAACGAGTACCGAAAAATTTTAGAATCAAGGTCAAGACTGAAATCGATAGAATCCGGCGACTCACGGGAAAAGGTAGAATACAATGCCGATTCGAAAGCTGTCCAATCGATTATCGAAAAATGGTAGAATCAGGGTCAGTACCAGAAAATGATAGAATCCGGGCGACTATTGGGAAAGGGTAGAATCCGTGCGAGTACCGAAAAACTGTTCGAATGAGTACCGAAAAAGGGTAGCATCGATGTCGTTCGGCCGATACAATCCGGGCGACTGTCAGGAAAAGGTAGAATCCGTGCGAGTACCGAAAAACTGTTCGAACGAGTACCGAAAAGTGGTAGAATCAGGTCAATACCGAAAAATTATAGAATCCGGGCAAGTACCCGGAAAAGGTAGAATCCGTGCGAGTACCGAACAGGTGTTCGAACGAGTACCGAAAAATGGTAGAATCAAGGTCAATACCGGAAACTGTAAGATTCTGGGCGACTACCGAGAAAAGGTAGAATCGTGCAGAATCACAGAAAAGCATTTGAACAGTACAGAAAAAGGGTAGCATCGGGAGTCGATCTGAGGCCCGAGAGAATCCGGGCGACTGTCGGAAAAAGGTAGAATCCATGCTAGTACCGAGAAATTGTCCGATCGAGTACCGAAAAATGGTAGAATCAGCGTTAGTATCGGAAAAAGATAGAATCCGGGCGACTACCGGGAAAAGGTAGAATCCGTGCGAGTACCGAAAAACTGTTCGAACGAGTATAGAAATTTTGTAGAATAAGGGTCAGTACGGGAAACTGATAGAATCCAGGCGACTATTGGGAAAAGGTAGAATCTGTGCGAATACTGACAAACTGTTCGAACGAGTACGGAAACAGGGTAGCATCAGGGTCTGTACCGAAAAATGATAGAATCCAGGCGAGTACCGGGAAAGGCTAGAATCCGTGCGAGCACCGAAAAACTGTTCGAACGAGTACCGAAAAATAGTAGAATCAGGGTCAGTACCGAAAAATGATAGTATCCGGGCGAGTACCGGAAAAGGTAGAATCCGTAGCGAGTTAACAAAAAGCTGTTGAACGAGTACCAAAAAGGGTAGTATCGGGGTGAGTCTTGAAGCCCGACGAATCCGGAGGGTGTCGGGAAAAGGTAGAATTCGTGCGAGTACCGAGAAATTGTCCGATCGAGTACCGAAAAACTGTTCGAACGTGTATAGAAAAATTGTAGAATCAGGGTCAGTACGGGAAACTGATAGAATCCAGGCGACTATCGGGAAAAGGTAGAATGTATGTATCTTGACAAACTGCATTAACAGAGTACCGAAAAAAGGTAGCATCGTGGTTCTGTGGAAAAATGATAGAATCAAGAAGAGTACGAAAAAGGTAGAATCCGTGCGAGCACCGAAAAACTGATCGAACGAGTACCGAAAAATGGTATAATCAAGGTAAGTACCGAAAACTGATAGAATCCGGGCGATTGTCGGGAAAAGGTAGAATCCGTGCGAGTACCGAAAAACTGTCCGATCTAGTATAGAAAAAGGGTAGCATCAGGGTCAGTGCTGGAAAGTGATAGAATCCGGGCGACTATCGGGAAAAGCTAGAATCCGTGCGAGTACCGAAAAACTGTTCGAACGAGTATAAAAAAAGGGTAGCATCAGGGTCAGTACCGTAAACTGATAGAATCCGGGCGACAACCGGGAAAATGTAGAATCGGTGCGAGTACCGAGAAACTGTCCGATCGAGTACCGAAAAATGGTACAATCAGGGTCAGTAGCAGAAAATGATAGAATACGGGAGACTACCGGGAAAAGGTAGAATCCTTGCGAGTACCGAAAAACTGTTCGAACGAGTACCGAAAAATGGTAGAATCAAGGTCAATACCGGAAACTGATAGAATCCGGGTGATTACCAGGAAAAGGTAGAATCGTCGAAGTATGAAAAAGCTGTCGAACGCAGTACCGCAAAAAGGGTAGTATCAGGGGGTGAGTAATCGAAACCCGTGAATCGGGAGGAGGTTATCGGGAAAAGGTAGAATTCGTGCGAGTACCGAGAAATTGTCCGATCGAGTACCGAAAAATGGTAGAATCAGGGTTAGTACCGGAAAATGATTGAATCCAAGCGACTACCGGGGAAAAGGTAGAATCCGTGCGAGTACCGAAAAACTGTTCGAACGTGTATAGAAAAATTGTAGAATCAGGGTCAGTACGGGAAACTGATAGAATCCAGGCAACTATCGGGAAAAGGTAGAATCTGTGCGAGTACTGACAAACTGTTCGAACGAGTACCAAAAAAGGATAGCATCAGGGTCTGTACCGAAAAATGATAGAATCCGGGCGAGTACCTGGAAAAGGTAGAATCCGTGCGAGCACCGAAAAACTGTTCGAACGAGTACCGAAAAATGGTAGAATCAAGGTAAGTACCGAAAACTGGTAGAATCCGGGCGATTCTCGGGAAAAGGTAGAATCTGTGCGAGTACCGAAAAACTGTCCTATCTAGTATAGAAAAAGGGTAGCATTAGGGTCAGTGCCGGAAAGAGATAGAATCTGGGCGACTATCGGGAAAAGCTAGAATCCGTGCGAAGTTAGAAAACTGCTCAACGCAGTATAGAAAAAGGGGTAGCATCGAGGTCGCATCAGAATCGATAGAATCCGGGCGACAACCGGGAAAATGAAGAATCGGTGCGAGTACCGAGAAACTGTCCGATCGAGTACCGAAAAATGGTACAATCAGGGTCCGTACCGAAAAATGATAGAATTCGGACGACTACCGGGAAAAGGTAGAATCTGTGCGAGTACCTAAAAACTGTTCGAACGAGTACCAAAAAAGGGTAGCATCAGGGTCAGTACCGAAAAAGGGTAGCATCCGGGCGACTGTCGGGAAAAGGTAGAATCCGTGCGAGTACCGAGAAATTGTCCAATCGAGTACCGAAAAATGGTAGAATCAGGGTTAGTACCGGAAAATGATAGAATCCGGGCGACTACCGGGAAAAGGTTGAATCCGTGCGAGTACCGAAAAACTATTCGAACGAGTATAGAAAAAAGGGTAGCATCGGTCGGTGATCAAAATCGAGTAGAATCCGGGCAACTACCGGGAAGGGGTAGAATCCATGCGAGTACCGAAAAACTGTTCGAATGAGTACCGAAAAAGGGTAGCATCAGGGTCAGTACAGGAAACTGATAGAATCCGGGATACTGTCAGGAAAAGGTAGAGTCCGTGCCAGTACCGAAAAATTGCCCAATCGATTATCGAAAAATGTTAGAATCAGGGTTAGTACCGAAAAATGGTAGAATCCGAGCGACTACCGGGAAAAGGTTGAATCCGTGCGAGTACCGAAAAACTGTTCGAACGAGTATAGAAAAAGGGTAGCATCGGTCGAGATTGGAAACGATAGGCCGACTCACGGAATGGGTAGAATCCATGCAGTAACTAGAAAAACTGTTCGACCAGTACCAGAAAAATGGTAGCATCAGTGGTCGATCACGGGAAACCAATGGAATCAGGCGATTGTCGGGAAAAAGTAGTATCCGTGCGAGTACCAAGAAATTGTTCGATCAAGTATCGAAAAATGGTAGAATCAGGGTCAGTACCGGAAAATGATAGAATCCGGGCGACTACCGGGAAAAGGTAGAATCTATGCGAGTACCGAAAAACTGTTCGAACGAGTATAGAAAAAGGGTAGCATCAGGGTCAGTACCGAAAACTGATAGAATCCAGGCGACTACCGGGCAAAGGTAGAATCCGTGTGAGTACTGACAAACTGCTTCAACGAAATTGCAGAAAAGGGTAGCATCGAGGTGCTCAGAATGAAAAATGATAGAATCCGGCGAAAGTGCCCAAAAAGGTAGAATCCGTAAGCGAGTCAGAAAGCTGTTTCGAACGAATACTGAAAAATGGTAGAATCAAGGTTAGTACCGGAACCTGATAGAATCCGGGCGACTACCGGGAAAAGGTAGAATCGGTGCGAGTACCGAGAAACAGTCCGATCGAGTACCGAAAAATGGTTCAATCAGGGTCAGTACCAGAAACTGATTGAATCCGGGTGACTACCGGGAAAAGGTGGAATCCGTGCGAGTACCGAAAAACTGTTCGAACGAGTACCGAAAAATGGTAAAATCAGGGTCCGTACCGAAAAATGATAGAATCCGGGTGACTATCGGGAAAAGGTAGAATCCGTGCGAGTACCGAAAAACTGTTCGAACGAGTACCGAAAAATGGTAAAATCAGGGTCGGTTCCGGAAAATAATAGAATCCAGGCGACTACCGGGAAAAGGTAGAATCCGTCTGAGTACTAGAAAAATTGTTGGAAGCGATTACGAAAAATGGTAGAATCGTGGTCGAAGACCGACAAATGATAGAATCCGGGTGAGTAC
>CM074689.1:17835247-17862992 GCA_037355405.1 Vitis amurensis | reverse complement strand
CTCCATCCATTGAGATGCACTAGTTTATCTCTTGCGAGCTTTTGGGAGGTGGTTTGAAGGTAGGATTTTCTAGAATAGCCAACGCTTGGTAAGCTTTTGGATTCCACGGAGAGATCCATTAGTTATCTCTTGCGAGCTTGTGAAGGGAAATCCAAGGTTAAGGATCACCTTGAATGGTAAATGCTAGGTGAGAGGCACGAGCCATTGCAAGGTGCATCAGTGAGAGGGAATTAGTGTTTGAACCCATTAAGGGAAAGCATATGTACCACACCGGTTAGAGAATTAACATATAGTTAATTCTCTAATGTAAGGAAAAGAAACAAGTGACCGGAACTCCCTTTTTGTGCAAGGAACCTGAGCCTAGTGATCTAAACTCCAAGAAACACTTTTCTTTGTAAGTAAAATCAGTTACTATTTTTGGTTAGTTTAAAACCAAACCTTTTTCACTCAAACATCTTTATGTTTTCTTTTAAAGCTAACCTTGAAATGAAAAGGCACCAATTCATCTTTGAATTAATATCAATTGTGAAGTGAAAACCCATCCCAGTGAACGACCCTAGAGCCACTATGCTATGCTAGCTAAGGCTATCCTAGTACATGGTGTAATAGGTTATAAATTTTGTTGATTACTCCCTTCTGAGAACCACAATCAAGGGATACCAGCTGGACACGAATCAGCTGAGACACCAATTGGGAACGAATCAAATGGCGCTGTTACCGGGGATGGTGCCACTTTACAGTGATATGACCTTTTCAGAGTACTTGTGATCTTCATCACAAGTTTGGTGACTTTTCTTTTCCTTTTACTAACTATTTTTATTTGTTTATCTTTCTTTGTTCATATTTTAGTATACCTTCTATTTAGTTTTTAGTTTTCCTTAACTTTTTTTCTTAGAATTGTTTTTCTTTTGTTTTCTTTTGTTTTCTCTGTTTTTAATTCACAAATTGCTAGTTGTGCATGCCATGCTGAATACGAGATAGCAGAGAAAGCCATGAACTTCATGAGTTATGTGGCTGAAGTTTCAAGAGGATGGGATGAACCAAATGCTCAATGATTACTACTCAAAAAGTGTTATTTCATAGCTTGTAATTAACTCTTTTAAACACTTTTGAGTAGTAGTTATCACCTTTTAACCCAATTAACATATTAAGGACCCTTGAAATCAATTCTAATCAAATTGTGTTAAGTTTTGGTGTTTTGATAGCTATTTGATCACCAAAGCAATCCAAGATTAAGGAGAGTTCTTTGGAATCCATGGCAAAGATGTCCGGACAGGGCGTCCGGACACACCATTGGAGGGCGGCGGAACGTGGGCTGTGGCAGGCTTTCGGAATGAAGTAGAAAGGCTTGCTCACTTTAGCCAATGATCTGGACAACATATCCGGATAGGGTATGCTATCGTCCGGGGTGTGATGTTCGCGAGTGTCGTGTGCTTCTCCCTAAGGGAGTCTGGATAGGGGAGCGCGCCGCGTGTCCTCTTAGGGAATCCGGATGGAGTTGCGTCGGATAGCAATGCGCGCTCTGTGTCATCAGGGGGAGGGGTCCCTACACCTTGTACACGCAGACGGTCCCCCTTTCGACACGCGGCATAGCTCATTCCACCTTCTCCGGATATTTCACATCCGGCACTTGACGCCGGATGGGAGAGCAGGGCGTTTCAACTTCCCCAGTCAGACATATCCGGATCCTCTGATAGCGCTTACCCGGAGAGCATCCGCGACCGACATTCCACCTTCTCCGGACATCTCGCATCCGGAATTCTGTCCGGTCAGACATGTCCGGATCCTCTAATAGCGCTCACCCGAAGATTTTCGCAGCCATTTTGCACAGTGCCGCGGTGTTCTCCTGAAGCTTCCCGATATGTGCGACCGACATTTCGAGATATTTTGCTTTAGATATTTGATGTCTAAATCCCCAAACTCTCCTTGTAATCCACCTATCATAGGATTCCTTAGTCTTTAAGTAAGAACAAAGGGTAAATAACCTCTTATATATAGTTTGTAATTTCGTTTACATGATATATCATGTAAGGAGATTCGGGAGCTTGTTCTCGGACGCATCCTTCGTACAATTTTGCAAGAAATATATTTTACAGAGAACTTGCTCTGTTTTTCCTATATATTTTTGTTTTCTCATTCTTTTTCTTACTAGCCAAACGAGCTCTAAGGAAGTTTCCTCAGAGAATGAGTTGCTAGACTTTTAGTTCCTTGGAGCTAAGGTTGCCGGGAAAGGTTCCAAGTGCAAGAATTAGTAGCTTTGTGGTTTTAACCATTAATGAAGAGAAAGTGTGATCCTTTAATGATTTCTATGTTTTTAGTTAACTTAAAACACCTTCAATTCACTTGAGCCAACACTTGGTATGGCAAGTGATCTCCGTCCATGGAGATGCACTAGTTTACCTCTTGCGAGCTCTTGGGAAGTGACTTGAAGGTAGGATTTTCTAGAATTGCCAACACTTGGTAAGCTTTTGGACTCCAAGGAGACATCCATTAGTTATCTCTTGCAAGCTTGAGAAGGGAAGCCCAAAGTTAAAGATCACCTTGAATGGCAAATGCTAGGTGAGAGGCACGAGCCATTGCAAGTTGCATCAGTGAGAGGGAATTAGAGCTGAAATCCATTTAAAGGATACATTCAGAGCAACACCGATTAGAGAATTGACTATATGTTAATTCTCTAATGCGAGGAAATGAACCAAATGACCGGAGCTCTGTTTTTGCATAAGGAACCTCCCCTGTGAACCCAAACCTCCAAGGAATGTTTTTCTTCATAAGTAATTTCCATTACTTTCTTTTTAGTTAGCTTGAAACAAAACCTCGTTTAACCAAAGTTTGTGTTTTATTTCTTAAGGTAACCTTGAAATGAAAAAGCAGCAATTTAACTTTGAATTGGTATCAGTTGTGAGTTGAAAACCCTTCCCAGAGAACGATCCTAGAGCCACTATGCTATATTAGCTAAAGCTATCCTAATGCATGGTGATATAGGTTATAAATTTTGTTGATTACTCTCTCAATCAAAGAGCACCAGCTGGACATGAATCAGCTAAGACACCAATTGGGAACGAATCAAATGGCGTCGTTGCTAGGGAAGGTGCCAACTTCATAGTGATATTATTTCAGCGTACTTGTGGTTTTCATCACAAGTTTGGTGAGTTTTCTGTCATTTTGCTAACTCTTTTAGTTGTTTCTTTTACTCATTTATATTCTAGCATAGTTTTTAATTTAGTTTTAGTTAAGCGAACTCTTTTTGGTAGTTTTGTTTTTTTTTGTTTTTTTTTCCTTTGTTTTTCGTTCTTTTTTGTTACAGTTGATACTAGTTGTGTATGCCAAAGTGGATACGAGATAGTGGAGGAAGGCTTGTTAAACTTGAAACACCTCATAACAAGGAGTTGGAATTGAGCTTGAACATCATGGAAACTATACCTGAGGATCAGCATAGTCACTATGGTCATTAAGACAATCCCAATGAATTCAGATCAATGAGGGACCGCATGCATCCACCTCATATGAGTGCACCATCATGTATAGTGCCCCCTACAGAGCAGCTAGTGATCAAACCCCATATTCTGCCACTTTTACCGACTTTCCACGGAATGGAAAGTGAGAATCCTTATACCCATACCAAGGAATTTGAAGACGTTTGTAATACATTCCAAGAGGGAGGAGCTTCTATCGACCTGATGAGGCTTAAACTATTTCCTTTTACTTTAAAGGATAAGGCTAAGATTTGGCTTAATTCTTTAAGGTCAAGGAGTATCCGTACTTGGACTGATTTACAAGCTGAATTCCTCAAGAAGTTCTTTCCTACTCACAGAACAAATGGCTTGAAAAGGCAAATTTCAAACTTCTCAGCTAAAGAGAATGAGAAATTCTATGAGTGTTGGGAAAGATACATGGAAGCCATTAATGCTTGTCCTCACCATGGCTTTGATACATGGCTGTTGGTGAGTCATTTCTATGATGGGATGTCTTCCTCAATGAAGCAACTCCTCGAAACAATGTGTGGAGGGGATTTCATGAGTAAGAATCCTGAGGAAGCTATGGATTTCTTGAGTTATGTAGCTGAAGTCTCAAGGGGATGGGATGAACCGCACGGAGGAGAAGTGGGAAAGATGAAGTCTCAACCAAATGCTCTTCATGCTAAGGCTGGGATGTACACCTTGAATGAAGATGTTGATATGAAAGCAAAATTTGCAGCTATGACAAGAAGAGTGGAGGAGCTAGAACTGAAAAAAGATGCATGAAGTGCAAGCTGTTGCTGAAACACCAGTGCAAGTAAAGTCATGTTCTATTTGTCAATCTTATGAACACTTGGTGGAGGAGTGTCCTACAATTCCAATTGCTAGAGAAATGTTTGGAGAACAAGCAAATGTCATTGGACAATTCAAGCCTAATAGCAATGCTTTGTATGGCAATACTTACAACTCAAGTTGGAGGAATCATCCAAATTTTTCATGGAAGCCAAGAGCACCTCAGTACCAACAGCCGGCTCAACCATCTCAACCATCCCAACAAGCTTCAAGTCTTGAACAAGCAATAGTGAATCTCAGCAAGGTTGTGGGAGATTTTGTTGGAGACCAAAAATCCATCAATTCTCAACTCAGTCAAAGAATTGACAATGTAGAGAATACTTTGAATAAAAGGATAGATGGGATGCAAAATGACTTATCTCAGAAGATAGATAATCTCCAATACTCAATCTCAAGGCTCACTTATTTGAACACAGTGCAAGAGAAGGGTAGATTTCCTTCTCAACCTCACCAAAACCCCAAGGGTATCCACGAAGTGGAAACTCATGAGGGAGAATCTTCACAGGTGAGAGATGTTAAAGCCTTGATCACTCTAAGGAGTGGTAAAAAAGGTTGAGTCACCAACACCCAAGCCATATGTTGAAGAGAAGGAAGAAGAAGAGACAAAGAAGAGGGAGGAAATGAAAGGAAAGAAGAAAGATATCAGTGAAGGGAAGGAGGACCGTGATTCAACAGTGAATGCAAATCCGGAGAAAGAGCTTATTAAGGAAGAATTGATGAAGAAACGCACATCTCCACCTTTTCCTCAAGCTTTGCATGGGAAAAAGGGGATAAAAAATGCATCAGAAATACTTGAAGTATTGATGCAAGTGAAGGTCAACATTCCATTGCTGGACATGATTAAGCAAGTTCCATCATATGCAAAGTTCCTAAAGGACCTGTGTACTATCAAAAGAGGGTTGAATGTGAATAAGAAAGCCTTCTTGACTGAGCAAGTGAGTGTCATCATACAATGCAAATCTCCTTTGAAGTACAAAGATCTGGGATGTCCTACCATTTCAGTCATGATTGGAGGAAAGGTAGTGGAAAAAGCTTTGTTAGATTTGGGAGCAAGTGTGAATTTGCTACCATACTCTCTGTTTATAAGCAATTGGGACTTGGTGAATTAAAGCCAACATCAATCACTCTATCTTTAGCTGATAGGTTAGTGAAAATTCCAAGGGGGATAATTGAGGATGTTTTAGTTCAAGTTGATAATTTCTACTATCCAGTAGATTTTGTTGTTCTTGATATTGATCCTTTAGTTAAGGAAGCTAATTATGTTCCTATCATCCTTGGAAGGCCATTTCTTGCTACTTCAAATACAATCATAAATTGTAGGAATGGACTTATGCAACTCACTTTTGGCAACATGACACTTGAGCTTGATATTTTTCATGTGTCAAAGAAGCTAATTACTCCAGAAGAAGAAGAAGATCCAGAAGAGGTATGCATTATTGACACTCTCGTGGAGGAGCATTGTGATCAGAATATGCAAGACGAGTTGAATAAAAGTCTTGAGGATCTTGAAGAATGGTTGTCTGAACCCGCTGATGTCCTTGCTACTCTACAAGGTTGGAGGAGGAAAGAAGAGATCCTACCTTTATTCAATAAAGAGGAGGGACAAGATGATGTAACAGAAGAATTCCCGAAGCTTAATTTGAAACCTCTGCCCATGGAGCTAAAATATACATACCTGGAAGAAAATAACCAATGTCCTGTTGTTATATCTTCATCTCTTACCGGTCATCAGGAGATTTCTCTACTTGAAGTTCTTAAGAGGTGCAAGAAAGCAATAGGATGGCAAATATCTGACTTGAAAGGAATCAGTCCTTTGGTTTGTACACATCACATATATATGGAGGAAGAAGCTAAACTAATTCGTCAACCTCAAAGAAGATTGAATCCTCATTTACAAGAAGTGGTGCGAACTGAGGTACTGAAGCTACTCCAAGCGGGTATTATTTATCCCATATCTGACAGCCCTTGAGTGAGTCCTACTCAAGTGGTACCAAAGAAATCAGGGATTACTGTGGTTCAGAATGAAAAATGAGAAGAAATTGCTACACGCCTCACTTCAAGTTGGAGGGTCTGTATTGACTATAGGAAATTGAATGTTGTGACAAGGAAAGATCATTTTCCACTCCCGTTTATTGATCAGGTGCTAAAGAGAGTCTCTGGCCATCCTTTCTATTGTTTCTTGGACGGGTACTTAGGGTATTTCCAAATTGAAATTGATGTTGAAGATCAGGAGAAGACCACTTTCACATGTCCGTTTGGAACATACGCCTACAGAAAAATGCCTTTTAGTTTATGCAATGCACCTGCAACATTCCAAAGATGTATGCTTAGTATCTTCAGTGATATGGTGGAGCGAATTATGGAGGTTTTCATGGATGATATCACCATATATGGAGGTACATTTGAAGAATGCTTAGTAAATTTGGAAGCGGTTCTTAAAAGATGCATTGAAAAAGACTTGGTGCTCAATTGGGAGAAATGCCATTTTATGGTACATCAAGGAATTGTCCTTGGCCATATCATCTCCGAGAAAGGCATTGAAGTTGATAAAGCAAAGGTGGAACTTATTGCCAAATTGCCATCCCCAACCACTGTAAAAGGAGTAAGGCAATTTCTTGGCCATGCAAGGTTCTACAGGAGATTTATACAAGACTTCTCTAAGCTTTCAAGGCCTCTTTGTGAACTTTTAGCTAAGGATGCTAAGTTTGTCTGGGATGAGAGATGTTAAAAGAGTTTTGATCAATTGAAGCAATTTTTGACAACCGCTCCAATAGTAAGGGCTCCTAACTGGAAATTACCCTTTGAAGTAATGTGTGATGCCAGTGACTTTGCTATAGGAGCTGTACTTGGCCAAAGAGAAGATGGGAAGCCTTATGTGATCTATTATGCAAGAAAAACATTGAACGAGGCTCAAAGAAACTACATAACTATAGAGAAAGAATTGTTAGCTGTGGTGTTTGCTTTAGACAAGTTTCGTGCTTATTTGGTAGGGTCTTTCATCATTGTTTTCACTGACCATTCGGCCTTGAAGTATTTATTGACAAAGCAAGATGCAAAAGCAAGGTTGATTAGATAGATTCTTTTGTTACAAGAGTTTGATCTCCAAATCAGAGACAAGAAAGGGGTGGAGAATGTGGTAGCTGACCACCTTTCAAGGTTGGCTATAACACATAATTCCCATGTATTACCTATTAATGATGACTTTATTGAGGAATCACTTATGTTGCTAGAGAAAGCTCCTTGGTATGCTCATATTGCTAACTATTTGGTTACTGGTGAAGTTCCAAGAGAGTGGAAAGCGCAAGACAGGAAGCACTTCTTTGCAAAGATTCATGCTTATTATTGGGAAGAACCCTTCCTTTTCAAGTATTGTACAGATCAAATCATAAGGAAGTGTGTCCCTAAAGAAGAGCAACAAGGGATCCTTATCCATTGCCATGAGAATGCCTGTAGAGGCCACTTTGCCTCTCAGAAAACAGCCATGAAGGTCTTGCAATCAGGGTTTACTTGGCCATCGCTTTTCAAAGATTCCCACATCATGTGTAGGAGTTGTGATAGATGCCAAAGACTCGGGAAGCTTACAAAAAGAAACCAAATGCCCATGAACCCCATCCTTATAGTTGATCTTTTTGATGTTTGGGGTATTGACTTCATGGGACCTTTCCCAAAGTCTTTTGGTAACTCTTATATATTGGTGGGGGTGGACTATGTTTCCAAATGGGTGGAGGCAATCCCCTGTAAACATAATGATCACAGGGTGGTTCTCAAATTTCTTAAGGAGAACATCTTCTCAAGTTTTGGGGTGCCCAAGGCCATAATCAGTGATGGAGGTACTCATTTTTGCAACAAACCTTTTGAAGCCCTATTAACCAAGTATGGAGTGAAACATAAGGTAGCTACACCTTATCATCCTCAAACTTCCGGGCAAGTGGAGCTAGCAAACAGGGAAATAAAAAACATACTGATGAAAGTGGTGATTACAAGCAGAAAGGATTGGTCTATTAAGTTACATGATTCATTATGGGCATATAGAACAGCTTATAAGACTATTCTTGGCATGTCCCCCTATCGTCTCGTCTATGGCAAAGCATGCCACCTGATTCGTGCCCAGTTGGGTATTTTAATAAAAAATATTTATAAATCCTATGACCTCATACTAGCGTAGCAAAGCTACTATAGTATAGCAGCTCTAGGGTCGAACTCCTGGGATGGGTTTTCACTCTACTAGTGATAGACTCGAGATTAGAAATTGAATCGATGATTTCCTTTGTCAAAAACTTAAAGTTTAAAAGAAAATAAAATTTGTTTTGAAAGTGGTGTTTGAAACTAAACTAACATAAAACTAGGTAAAAATGGAAGAAAGAAAGTCCCCCTGAGCTAAAGGTTGCTAGGATCAAGTTCAGAATGCAACGTGGGAAATTCTGGATTTTTCTCCTCGTATTGGGACAACAACATAAAGGATGGTTGTTTCCCGAACCGGTATAGGTTTAACAATGAAGATTTAATCCATAAAAAGTCAATAGAAATGGTAGTCAAGTTCCATTAATGGCTTTAGACACTATGGGTCTTCACCTTGAGCCCCTTTCCAATGGCTTGTACAAGATAACTAATGGTCTTATGTGGATCTAGCAATAAGTATCCATAGAGACCTAAAAGCTTATCATGTATTGGCCATTCAAAGTGATTCTAAGGGATTTAAAGCAAAACTTTAGATTTAAAAGCCATTTATGAACTCCAACTACCTCTATTTAATGCACGAGAGTTTTCCACTTTTGCATCTGGACTTTTCACATAGCTTCCTTCACTCCAAGAAACCAAAGGTTGAGCCTCTCATTCTCTGGGAAAACATCCTCAGAGGTTGTTTGGCTTCCAAGAAAAAGAAAATAGAAGAGAGAAAAGGAAAGCAAAGAGATCTCTGTATTTTTTCCCGAGAGGAAAATTTCACTAAGTGTAAAATATACAATAATTTTTTCGAGAGATGATTTCCACCCCTCTTATAGTTTTTACAAAGCAAAGCCTGTGATTGGCTTATTACAAGGATAAGAAAGGAATTTACATCAAAAAAATACAAAAGAAAAGATCTCATGTGGAGTCAGCATAACAGAGGAGACTTCGCACCAAAGTCGCATGAACAATACAAGGTGCGAAATTCGCACTTGCATGGCATTTTCGCATGATCAGTACAAAGTACAAAATTTGCCATTTTGAGCTCCTTATGCGAATGGCAATATACCACTATAGGTACTTGATTTGTCAGAAATTCCAAGCCGGTTCCGAACATGGGATTCTTGAAAGGTGATTTTGCACGATGAACAAAATAGAGCCTCCCAAAGTGATAGTGCACGGCTACAAAAACTGCTTCTTTCCTCTGTTTTTCCTCTTTGCTTCTCTCCTTTACTTGGCTTGTCTTAATGATCCAAAAAACTGTCAAAACACTAAAACTAGCCACAAATATGATTAGAAGTCATTGCTAGGTCCTTAACATGCCAATTGGAATAAAAATGGAGAACTACTACACAAAAGTGCTTAAAACATAATGACTTAAAGGCGCAAAATAGCACTTTTTGGGTAGTAATCACTCCCCCCAACTGACACATTGCTAGTCCCTTAGAAATGAAAGGGAGAAAAAGAAAGAAAAATAGATAATATAATAATTTACAAAATCATGCTGATCACTCCAAAAAATAATCAAGTGACATGGTTGGATCAAACTCTCACATGGCAAGTCAAGGATATAAAACTCAATCATCAACAAGAGTCATCAAATAACTTACCTATCACAACATACAAAGAGTGGGCATTATGCAAATTTGAGTATCAAAATAATTTCCACTTCCAAAGGACCAACACTTAATCTTCCACAAAAACCTAAGTGTTAAGGTGCTTAGTTTCCAGTTATAGTATGTCAAACTATATTCTCCCCCCAACTAAGGTTTTTCTCTAACTTTAGCAACACTAACCCCCATATAAAAGGCTAAGAACGCAACTCTTCAAAACTCCACCCATCCACCCATGTAACGAGCAGTGAGGTCGGTGACTCCCAACCAATAAAGGCTTAGGGCACTAGGCTTCAAAGATTTTCACCATATACCCCTCGGACTTGCTTGGGTTTCAAAGCAAGTGAAGCAAACTTTTTTTTTTTTTTTTTTTAGCAAAGACACATTGGCCTTTTTATAAGGTGTCCCAACACTAATAGAATGAGGTCAAAGGCACCAAGTCGAAAATTTCCTAAGTTTAGGGGGGTGAGAAAGTTTTCCATCTTATAACTAGAATCTAATGTGTTCAGTGTGTGAAAAGATTAGAGTGGAAGACTTAAGATTGAAATCAAAAGGAGCTTCAACAATTTATCAACTTAAATAAGCATAATACAAACTCTGAGACTATGACAATAAAATAAGAATTTAATTTCTCCCATTTACTTTTGAGAATTTATCTTTGAGAAACAAAGAGAGTTTGTAAAAATTTGTTAGCAAAATAAGCTAACAAAAAATCCAACAAATTACTTCCTCAACTCTCCCCCCAACCAAGCTGAACATTGTCCTCAATGTGACAAAAGCAATTGAAAAATAAGGAGGAAGTGGTACCTCCTTAGTGACATGCAGTCTAAGTCGTATAGGAGAAACCACATGTTTCAAAAAAAACAAAAGAGTTAGTGAGTAGAGGAAATAGAAAAATGCCAAGTTAAAACAAAAATGATGTCTATATATGATGCATCATCAGTAATGCATCCAATCCCAGAATATAAGACATCAAAACATGGAATTATCTATATTAAAATAATATGTAAATACAAGTCGAAATGGGGGCACGACTGCGAAATCAAAAAAAAAATCCCGCTTTGGCTTTGCGCGGTTTGTCTTCAAACGGCCATAACTTCTTCGTTTCAACTCCAAATTATGCACCGTTTGAAGCATTGGACTCATGACTTCCTAAGATTCAAAACGACATATGGTATGTATAATTTGAGCTCCAGAAAGTGCTCCAAAAACGTGTCCAATAGTAGCGAAATGGGGTGCGGCTGCAAGATTTCCGTTCAGCTTTGCACAGTCGTCTTCAAACGGCCATAACTTCTTCATTTCAACTCCAAATCGCGTACCGTTTGAAGCTATGGACTCCTGAATTCCCAAGATTTGAAATGAGATATAGTATACATGAAATGAACTTCGGAAAGTGATCAAAATGTGTCCAACAGTTGCCGAAATGGGGGTGGGGTGGTGCAAATTTCGGACAGGTGGATATGGTGGTACGAATTTCGCACAAGTGGAGTAGTGTTGTGCGAATTTCGCACAATGTTCGCATTCCTGTGCATTTTCGCATTGAGATTTTGGGTAGGGACCGAGAGCATGCTTTTTGGCAAATGCTCACAAAGGCAATTTCGCACAAGGGGGTAGGGTGGTGCGAATTTCGCACCAGAGAATTGAGTAGTGCGAAATTCCCTGTGTCTTGGCTTTTCTCCCCTGTTTTACCTTGTTTTCCCCTTAACTTCATTCTTCAAGTTTTCCTACCTGCATGTTAACACAAAAACCAATTCAAACCACATTAGAATGAAATTAAGGTAAAAAATAAAAATCAAAACATGCATAAACACAAGAAAAACACTAGATTAAACTAAAATCAACTTAAAAGGAAACAAAAAGAGGATGAACTTTTTAGTCTTTGAAGAGACTAAGTTCAACCATGAACTGAGTGTTTTCATGTTAGAGGTGGATCAAGGAGGATGAATTCCTCCTTGTCTCGGGAAAATGATTCCATATAGGGCTTGAGACGATGCCCATTCACTTTGAAAGTTCGAGTGCTCTTGAAGTTGAGTAGTTCCACTACTCCATTTGATTGCACGTCATGAATTATGAAAGGACCCATCCACCTTGATTTCAATTTTCCCGGAAAAAGATGAAGTTTAGAGTCATAAAGCAAGACTCTTTGTCCCTTGGTAAAATTCTTCTGATTTACCAACTGATCATGTCATTTCTTCAACCTCTCTTTTGCAATTTTTGAATTGAGGTAAGCATCATTCCTTATTTCCTCCAATTAGTTCAAATCCAAACATCTCTTTAACCCGGCTCTTGTCAAATCCATGTTGAGCTTCTTGATTGCCCACCATGCTTTATATTCAACCTCCACTGGGAGATGGCACGCTTTGCCATAAACAAGGCGA
The DNA here is from genome assembly GCA_037355405.1 of Vitis amurensis. Lineage (NCBI taxonomy): Eukaryota > Viridiplantae > Streptophyta > Magnoliopsida > Vitales > Vitaceae > Vitis > Vitis amurensis. The sequence goes on along the minus strand of CM074689.1, from coordinate 17,850,530 downwards.
TAAGGAGACATTCCAAGAATGGTCTTATAAGCGGTCCTATAAGCCCATAATGAATCCAGGAGCTTAATAGACCAATCCTTCCTGTTCACATTCACCACCTTCATCAGTATATTCTTGATTTCCCGGTTGGCTAACTCAACTTGGCCACTTGTTTGAGGGTGATAAGGTGTAGCTATCTTGTGCTTGACCCCATATTTGGCTAGAAGAGTCTCAAAAGGCTTGTTGCAAAAGTGGGTTCCTCCATCACTGATAATGGCCTTAGGCACTCCAAACCTTGAAAAGATGTTCTCCTTGAGAAATTTGAGAACCACCTTATGATCATTGCTCCTACATGGGATTGCTTCTACCCACTTAGAGACATAATCCACTCCCACCAAAATGTAGGAGTGTCCAAATGACATTGGAAATGGTCCCATGAAGTCTATCCCCCAAACATCAAAGACATCAACTATCAAGATGGGGTTCAAGGGCATCATATTCCGGCGTGTTAGCTTCCTAAGCCTTTGACACCGATCACATCCCTTGCACATAGAGTGGGCGTCCTTGAAAAGAGAGGGCCAGCAAAAACCTGATTGGACCACTCTCATGGCTGTTTTCTGGGAAGCAAAATGACCTCCACATGCACTATCATGACAATGGAATAGAATTCCTGATTGCTCTTGTTCAGGAACACATTTCCTTATGATTTGATCCACACAATATTTGAAAAGAAAAGGCTCCTCCCAATAATAGGCATGGATTTTAGCAAAGAAATGCTTCTTGTCTTGGGCACTCCACTCACTTGGAACTTCTCCAGTAACCAAGTAATTTGCAATGTGAGAATACCATGGAGCTACCTCAATTGACATGAGAGACTCCTCAGGGAAGTCATCATTGATAGGTAGACCATGTGAGTCATGTGCTATCACAAGTCTTGACAAGTGGTCAGCTACCACATTTTCTACTCCCTTTTTATCCCGGATTTGGAGATTGAATTCTTGAAGGAAAAGGATCCATCTTATCAATCTTGCCTTGGCATCTTGCTTGGTTAGCAAGTACTTCAAAGCAGAATGGTCAGTGAACACCACTATAAAGGACCCTACCACATAGGCACGAAAGTTATCCAAGGCAAAACTCACGCAAACAACTCCTTCTTAGTAGTTGTGTAGTTCCTTTGAGCCTCATTCAAAGTTTTGCTTGCATAATAAATCACATAGGGCTTTCCATCTTCTCTTTGCCCCAAAATAGCCCCCATAGCAAGATCACTTGCATCACACATTACCTCAAAAGGTAATTTCCAATTTGGGGCTCTCACTATTGGTGCAGTTGTGAGGAATTGCTTCAGTTCCTCAAAACTCTTCTGACATTTCTCATCCCACACAAACTTGGCATCCTTTACCAAGAGTTCACAAAGAGGTTTTGAGATTTTTGAGAAATCCTTAATGAACCTCCTATAGAACCCGGCATGTCCTAGGAATTGCCTAATTCCTTTAACATTTGTGGGAGGTGGCAACTTAACAATTAGCTCCACCTTTGCCTTATCTACCTCAATGCCATTCTTAGAGATTATATGTCCTAAGACAATTTCTTGTTGTACCATAAAATGGCACTTCTCCCAATTTAGCACTAGGTCTTTCTCAATACATCTTTGGAGAACAGCTTCTAAATGCAACAAACACTCCTTATAAGAACCTCCATATACAGTGATGTCATCCATGAAGACTTCCATGATGCGCTCCACCATATCACTGAAGATGCTTAGCATATATCTTTGGAAAGTTGCTGGTACATTACATATACCAAAGGGCATCCTCCTATAGGCAAAAGTACCAAAGGGGCAAGTGAAGGTTGTCTTTTCTTGATCTTCCAAATCAATCTCTATTTGGAAGTACCCCGAGTAACCATCTAAAAAACAATAGAAAGGATGCCCTGAGACTCTCTCAAGGACTTGGTCCATGAAAGGCAATGGGAAATGGTCCTTCCTAGTCACTGAATTCAACCTCCTGTAGTCTATACACACCCTTCAGGATGGTAAGACGTGTAGAGACTTCCTCCCCTTTCTCATTCTGGATCACAGTAATTCCAGATTTCTTTGGGACTACTTGGGTTGGGCTCACCCACAAGCTATCTGAAATGGGATATATGATCCCTGCTTAAAGTAGCTTCAGAACTTCACCCCTTACCACCTCTTGCATATGAGGATCCAACCTCCTCTGGGGCTGCCTTACTGGTTTTGCATCTTCCTCCATGTAGATATGATGGGTGCATACCAAAGGGCTAATCCCTTTCAGATCAGAAATTTGTCATCCAATGGCCTTTTTGCATTTTCTGAGGACTCCCAAAAGACTATCCTCTTGATCACTTGTGAGAGTTGAAGAAACCACCACTGGACATTTCTCATTTTCCTCCAAATATGCATACTTCAAATCAACAGGAATTGGCTTCAAAACTAGCTTTGGAGGGTCCTCCCTAGCTGCTCCTTTTGAGTCCTCCTCATTGAACAAGGGTAAGATCTCTTCCCTTCTCCTCCAAGGAGACATGATGGCTAACACATCAGAGGGTTCAGATAACCCTTCTTCAAGCACTCCAAGGCTTTCATTCAAGTTCTCTTCTAAATTCTTGTCACAATGCTCTTCAACCAAAGTGTTGATCAAGCACACCTCCTCCAATCCTTCCTCCTCTTCGGGGTGAAGATACCTCTTTCATAGGTGGAATATGTTTAGTTCCAAGGTCATGTTTCCAAATGTGAGTTGCATCACCCCATTCTTACAATTGTGATTTCCATCCATTCTCTTAATTTGAGAACTCTCAACATTTTCAATCTTTTGGTGCAATTGGGAGTTGATTGCCTTTTGTTCACCCACAATGTCACCCATGACTTTACTTAGGTTCACAATGGCTTGCTCCACTGAAGAGGTTTGTTGAGGTGCTTGGGTTTGGGCTTGTGGTTGGTATGGAGGTGGCCTTGGTTTTCAAGAAATATTTGGATGGTTTCTCCAGCTTGAATTATAGGTGTTTCCATAAGGTGCATTGTTGTTGGGCCTAAATTGCCCCACAACATTGGCTTGATGACCTAACATCTCCCTCACAGCTGGGATGGTTGGGCACTCATCTACCACATGATCACATGATTGGCAAATGGTGCATGGCATGACATGGGCTTGTGTCTCAGAAATGGCTTGGACTTCATGCATTTTTTTCAACTCAAGTTCTTCCAACCTCCTTGCCATTGTTGCCACCTTAGCTTTCATGTCCATGTCTTCACTTAACATGTACATTCCACCCTTTGGATTTACAGGAGCTTTCATCCTTCCCATTTCTCTTGAGTTGGGCTCATCCCATCCTCTTGATACCTCAGATACATAAGTTAAAAAGTCCCATGGCTTCTTCCGGATTCTTACTCATAAAATCTCCCCCACACATGGTTTCAAGAATTTGCTTCATGGAGGAAGACATCCCATCATAAAAATAGCTCACCAAGAGCTATGTATCAAAGCCATGATGAGGACAAGCATTGATGGCCTCCATATACCTTTCCCAACATTCATAGAACTTCTTATTTTCTTTTGCAGAAAAGTTTGAGATTTGTCTCTTCAACCCATTGGTCCTATGGGTGGGGAAAAATTTCTTCAAAAATTCGGCCTGAAGATCAACCCAATTCTTTATGCTCCTTGGCCTTAAAGAGTTAAGCCATATTTTTGCCTTGTCCTTCAAATTAAAAGAGAATAGCTTGATCTCATCAAGTCTATTGAAGTTCCTCCCTCTCTAAAAGTATTTCACACCTCCTCAAACTCCTTGATGTGGGCATATGGATTCTCACTCTCCATTCCATGGAAATTTGGTAGGAAAGGCACAATATGGGGCTTATAATCAGCTGCTCAAGAGGAGGTACGATGCATGAGGGTGCACTCATCCTTGGTGGGTGCATTCTATCCCTCATGGATAGATATGCATTTGGATTATCCCCTTGACCGTGTTAAGAATTCTGATCCTCTTGTGGATGGTCCATGATGTTTACACATATATCCAACTCTGTGTCTTGAGGATTCTCTATCCTTACTAGTCTTCCCTCTTGGTCCTGAATCCAATAGGGCATGCACAAGCTACAACTTCCCTTAAAACAAAACAAAGACAACAAAAACAAAAGAAAACTAGAAGAAAGTTAAGGTTAGAAAAAAAAATGAAAGTAAACTTAACAAAAGGAATTCTACAATTAAAAGAAAGGAAATGAAGTTAGTGAAAAAGGAATTCACCAAACTTGTGATGGAAATCACAAGTAGCCTCTAAAAAGTTGTATCACTGTATCGTGGCACCATCCCCGACAACGGCTCCATTTTGATTCGTGCCTAGTTGGGTATTTTAATAAAAAATATTTATAAATCCTATGACCTCATACTAGCGTAGCAAAGCTACTATAGTATAGCAGCTCTAGGGTCAAACACTGGTGTGGGTTTTCACTTTACCAGTGATAGACTCAAGATTAGAAATTGAATCTGATGATTTCCTTTGTAAAAAACTTAAAGTTTAAAAGAAAATAAAATTTGTTTTGAAAGTGGTGTTTGAAACTAAACTAACATAAAACTAGGTAAAAATGGAAGAAAGAAAGTCCCCCGGAACTAAAGGTTGCTAGGATCAAGTTCAGAATGCAACGTGGGAAATTCCGGATTTTTCTCCTCGTATTGGGGACAACAACATAAAGGATGGTTGTTTCCCGAACCGGTATAGGTTTAATAATGAAGATTTAATCCATAAAAAGTCAATAGAAATGGTAGTCAAGTTCCATTAATGGCTTTAGACACTATGGGTCTTCACCTTGAGCCACTTTCCAATGGCTCGTATATGATAACTAATGGTCTTATGTGGATCTAGCAATAAGTATCCACAGAGACCTAAAAGCTTATCATGTATTGGCCATTCAAAGTGATTCTAAGGGATTTAAAGCAAAACTTTATATTTAAAAGCCATTTATGAACTCCAACTACCTCTATTTAATGCACGAGAGTTTTCCACTTTTGCATCTGGACTTTTCACATAGCTTCCTTCACTCCAAGAAACCAAAGGTTTAGCCTCTCATCCTCTGGGAAAACATCCTCAGAGGTTGTTTGGCTTCCAAGAAAAAGAAAATAGAAGAGAGAAAAGGAAAGCAAAGAGATCTCTGTATTTTTTCCCGAGAGGAAAATTTCACTAAGTGTAAAATATACAATAATTTTTTCGAGAGATGATTTTCACCCCTCTTATAGTCTTTACAAAGCAAAGCCTGTGATTGGCTAATTACAAGGATAAGAAAGGAATTTACATCAAAAAATACAAAAGAAAAGATCTCATGTGGAGTCGGCAGAACAGAGGAGATTTCGCACCAAAGTAGCATGAACAATACAAGGTGCGAAATTTGCACTTGCATGGGTTGGTGCGAAATTCGCACTTGCATGGCATTTTCGCATGAACAGTACAAAGTGCGAAATTTGCCATTTTGAGCTCCTTATACGAATGGCAATATACCACTATAGGTACTTGATTTGTCAGCAATTCCAAGCCGGTTCCGAATATGGGATTCTTGAAAGGTGAGTTTGCATGATGAACAAAATAGAGCCTCCCAAAGTGATAGTGCACGGCTACAAAAACTGCTTCTTTCCTCTGTTTTTCCTCTTTGCTTCTCTCCTTTACTTGGCTTGTCTTAATGATCCAAAAAACTGTCAAAACACTAAAACTGGCCACAAATATGATTAGAAGTCATTGCTAGGTCCTTAACATGCCAATTGGAATAAAAATGGAGAGCTACTACACAAAAGTGCTTAAAACATAATGAATTAAAGGCGCAAAATAGCACTTTTTGGGTAGTAATCACCACCTCCCTATGGAAGTTGAATATAAGGCTTGGTGGGAAATCAAGAGGTTGGACATGGCCTTGATTAGAGCTGGGGCAAAGAGGTGCTTAGACCTTAATGAGATGGAGGAATTAAGAAATGATGCTTACATCAATTCCAAAGTTGCAAAACAGAGGATGAAGAAGTGGCATGATCAACTAATCTCCAACAAAGAATTACGGAAAGGACAAAGAGTCCTACTCTATGACTCAAGGCTCCATATCTTTCCAAGGAAACTCAAGTCAAGGTGGATAGGTCCTTTCATTATTCACCAAGTACAACTCAATGGAGTGGTGGAATTACTAAATTCCAATGGCATAGACACCTTTAGAGTCAATGGTCATCGCCTCAAGCCATTCATTGAGCCGTTCAAGCCAAGAACAGGAGGAAATCAACCTCCTTAAGCCACAAAAAGCCTGATCAGAGAAGGGTTAGATGGACTTGGTTTCACCAAAGTCCATAATTTTGTTAAAAATGTTAATTTTAAGTTTTGTAAATTATTTGATTTTAATTTTGGTCTTGAAATTATGTAAATTGTAACTAACTTAATATTTTTGAATGATGAAAATCAGGAGCAGATTCTTACCATTCAGGCCCAGCACACTGCCACCCTGAGGCACATCCAACATCATCTTGGCAGTACATCAGCTCCTGAGCATGCCATTCCCAGCTCATCAGAGCCATCACAGGCCCCTCCTTTTGTTGATCAGTCTATGCCTCATCAGGAGCCTCCTACAGGAGAGGCAGCTGACCCATCATTTCCACAGCCTCACTCCACGTCACTTTGGAGGTACCACTTCCTCCTTATTTTTCAATCGCTTTTGTCACATTGAGGACAATGTTCAGCTTGGTTGGGGCGAGAGTTGAGGAAGTAAGTTTTATTATTAATGCTAAGTTATTTTGGCAATTTAGTTGCTTTTTGCTTAATTTTAAAAATTTTTCTACTCTCCATGGTTATTAAGGAAAAATTTTCAAAATGAAAAGGAAGAAATTGAATTTTTGTCTTTTTATTTGACTTAGAGTTTGTATTATGCTTACTAAAGTTGATGAATTATTGAAACTTCTATTGAATTCAACCTTAGTTCTTCCACTTTAAGCTATTCACACATTGTGCACAATAGGTTCCGATTATAAGATGAAAAACTATTTCCCTCTTGACTTAGGAAAATTTTAGACTTGGTACCTTTGACCTCATTTAATAGTGTTGGGACACCTTATAAAAGGCCAATGAGCCTTTGAAAAAAGAATAATGAAAAAAAAAATGTTTGCTTGCCTTGAAACTCGAGCAAGGTCTAAGGGGTATATGGTGAAAATCTTTAAAACCTGGTGCCCTAAGCCTTCATTGGTTCGGAGTCACCGACCTCAATGCTCGTTACAAGGGTGGATAGGTGGAGTTTAACATACTGTAGGTGCTTGGGTATTAAAATTCATTCTCAAAAGTCCGGGGTAAAATCCGAGGAGTTAGTGGTTGAAAGATCCTTAAAGCTTGGTGCCCTAAACCTTAATTGGTTGGGAGTCATCGATGGACCCCCGTTACATGGACAAGTTAGAAAAGAATAGCTTTAGCCTTATACTCCTACAATGAAAAAAAAAAATTTGTGAAAAAAAAGGTGCGTTCTTAGCCTATTGGAGGTTGATTAGTTTGCTAAGCTTTGAAAAAGAACTAGGTTTGGGGGAGAGATTAGTTCAACATACTATATTCGGAAACTAATAAATAACACTTAGATTTTTGTGGAAGAATAAGGTTTGACCCTTTGGGAGTGGAAACTCTTTTAAAGCTTAAATTTGCATAATGCCTTCTCTTTAAGAATTGTGATTAGACAAGTTATTTGATAACTCTTGTTGAAGTTTGAGTTTTATTTCTTTAATTTTCCATGTGAGAGTTAGATCATCATGCCACTTGAAAATTGTTTTTTGATCAGCATGATGTTATAAATTATAGTACTGTTTATTTTTATTTTTCTCTCCTTCATTGCTAAGGGACTAGCAATATGTCGGTTGGGGGGAGTGATTACTACTCAAAAAGTGCTATTTCATAGCTTTTAATTAACTCTTTTAAACACTTTTGAGTAGTAGTTATCACCTTTTAACTCAATTAACATATTAAGGACCCTTGAAATCAATTCTAATCAAATTGTGTTAAGTTTTGGTGTTTTGATAGCTATTTGATCACCAAAGCAATCCAAGATTAAGGAGAGTTCTTTGGAATCCATGGCAAAGATGTCCGGACAGGGCGTCCGGACACACCATTGGAGGGCGGCGGAACGTGGGCTGTGGCAGGCTTTTGGAATGAAGTAGAAAGACTTGCTCACTTTAGTCAATGATCCGGACAACATATCCGGATAGGGTATGCTATCATCCGGGGTGTGATGTTCGCGAGTGCCATGTGCTTCTCCTTGAAGGAGTCCGAATAAGGGAGGACCCACATGTCCTCTTAGGAAATCCGGATGGAGTTGCTCCGGATAGAGATGCACGCTCCATGTCATCAGGGGGAGGGGTCCCTACACCTTGTACACGCAGACAGTCCCCCTTTCGACGTGTGGCATAGCTCATTCCACCTTCTCCGGATATTTCACATCCAGCACTTGACGCCGGATGGGAGAGCAGGGCGTTTCAACTTCCCCGGTCAGACATATCCGGATCCTCTAATAGCGCTTACCCGGAGAGCATCCGCGGCCGACATTCCACCTTCTCTGGACATGTCGCATCCGAAATTCTGTCCGGTCAGACATGTCCGGATCCTCTAATAGCGCTCACCCGGAGAGTTTCGCAGCCATTTTGCACAGTGTCGCGGTGTTCTCCTGAAGCTTCCCGATATGTGCGACCGACATTTTGAGATATTTTGCTTTAGATATTTGATGTCTAAATCCCCAAACTCTTCTTGTAATCCACCTATCATAAGATTCCTTAGTCTTTAAGTAAGAACAAAGGGTGAATAACCTCTTATATATAGTTTGTAATTTCCTTTACACGATATATCATGTAAGGAGAGTCGGGAGCTTGTTCTTGGACGCATCCTTTGCACAATTTTGCAAGAAATATATTTTACAAAGCACTTGCTCTGTTTTTCCTATATATTTTTGTTTTCTCATTCTTTTTCTTACTAGCCAAATGAGCTCTGAGGAAGTTTCCTCAGAGAATGAGTGGCTAGACTTTTAGTTCCTTGGAGCTAAGGTTGCCGGGAAAGGTTCCAAGTGCAAGAATTAGTAGCTTTGTGGTTTCAGCCATTAACGAAGAGATAGTGTGATCCTTTAATGATTTCTATGTTTTTAGTTAACTTAAAACACCTTCAATTCACTTGAGCCAACACTTGGTATGGCAAGTGATCTCCGTCCATGGAGATGCACTAGTTTACCTCTTGCGAGCTCTTGGGAAGTGACTTGAAGGTAGGATTTTCTAAAATTACTAACACTTGGTAAGCTTTTGGACTCCAAGGAGACATCCATTAGTTATCTCTTGCGAGCTTGAGAAGGGAAGTCCAAAGTTAAAGATCACTTTGAATGGCAAATGCTAGGTGAGAGGCACGAGCCATTGCAAGTTGCATCAGTGAGAGGGAATTAGAGCTGAAATCCATTTAAAGGATACATCTGTACAACACCGGTTAGAGAATTGACTATATGTTAATTCTCTAATGCGAGGAAATGAACCAAATGGCCGGAGCGCTGTTTTTGCATAAGGAACCTCCTCTGTGAACCCAAACCTCCAAAGATTGTTTTTCTTCATAAGTAATTTCCATTACTTTCTTTTTAGTTAGCTTGAAACAAAACCTCGTTTAACCAAAGTTTGTGTTTTATTTCTTAAGTTAACCTTGAAATGAAAAAGCACCAATTTAACTTTGAATTGGTATCAGTTGTGAGTTGAAAACCCTTCCCAGAGAACGATCCTAAAGCCACTATGCTATATTAGCTAAAGCTATCCTAATGCATGGTGATATAGGTTATAAATTTTGTTGATTACTCCCTCAATCAAAGAGCACCAGCTACACATGAATCAGTTAAGACACCAATTGGGAATGAATCACTCAAAATATGGGGAGAATGACGTCTCAACCTAATGCTAAGGGTGAGATGTATATTTTGAATGACGGCATAGACATGAAGGCAAAGATTGCAGCTATGAAAAGGAGATTGGAAGAGCTAGAAATGAAGAAGATGCAAGAAGTGCAAGCCATCTCTCAGACACCATTGCAAGCTATGCCTTGTGCCATTTGTCTATCTTATGAGCACTTGGTGGAAGAGTGTCCTACCATTCCAACGGTGAGAGAAATGTTTGGTGATTGCAACACCTACAATTCCAATTGGAGGGACCATCCAAATTTCTCTTGGAAACCACAGCCACCTCAGTACAAGCAACCTGCTCAAGCACCTCGAGCAAGCCTCGAACCTTGAACAAGCTATGGTGAATCTTAGCAAGGTCGTGGGAGACTTTGTTGGAGCTCAGAAATCCATCAATGCTCAGCTCAGTCAAAGAATTGACAGTGTAGAGAGTTCATTGAACAAAAAGATGGATGGAGTGCAAAATGATCTATCTCAAAAGATGGATAACCTCCAATATTCAATCTCAAGGTTTTCCAACCTCAACAAAGTGCAAGAAAAAGGAAAATTTCCTTCTCAACCTCATCAAAATTCCAAGCGTATCCATGAAGTGGAGATTAAAAAGGGAGAATCTTCAATGGTGAAGGAAGTTAAAACGGTTATCACTTTGAGGAGTGGTAAAGAGGTTGATCTGCCCACATGCAAGCTAGAGCATGATGAAGAGAGTGAAACAGAGAAAGAAAAGAGGGAGGAAATCAAAGGAAAGAAAAAGGGGAAAAGCATAGAGAAAGGTGACTATATAGATGAAGAACCACAGAGGATAGTCATCAAGGAAGAAATGAAGAAACACATGCCTCCACCTTTCTCCCAAGCTTTGTATGGGAAAATCGTACAAACCAAATCTCAAGTGAGGGATGCAAACTTCATATGGGATCTGGGCAAGCTAAATCAGGATCAAATTTTTTGATGGACTTAGTCTTTTTAAAGACTAGCTAGTCCATATCTTTTTGTTTTATTTATTACTTGTTTTAATTTTGATTTCAATGCTTTAATTTTACTTTGTTTTGATGTAATATAGGTTTTTGGATGATCAAAATCAAGAGGAATGGAAAAAAAAAAGGTGAAAGAAGAAAGTTGGGAATCAAGAGGAGCTCAAAAAGCAAGGAGAGAGCATTGGCTGCGAATTTTTTTTTTTCGCAGCTGCGAAATGGGCTACGAAAATCCCCCTCCTCCACGAAATCCGCCCCTTACTGCAAAAATGCTCCAGGCTTCAAAAATGGGCTGCGAAATGTTTTCGCAGCCCCATAGCTACCCCCTATGAAATTCTCCTTGGGCTGCGAAAAATGTTTTTCTTTATTCCCTTTGGCTGTAAGATGTTCTCTAAGCTACAAAATGATCTCCAGGCTATAAAAATGACTTGCAAAATGAAGAGAGGTTTGCAAAAACAATTTTCAAAGCCAAGGGAAGTTGCAAAAATGCTAAGAGAGCCACATGACCATGCATATGAAGAGGAGCGCCCTCTCATTGAGATCACACACACGAAGCCTCTCATTCCATTTCTTACCTCCTTAAACCATCAGAGCCATAGCTCCAGCTGAGGAGACTATGCCATCTAAGGAGACTACCATAGCAGAGGCCAAAGTCTTGATCCAACCCACTCAAGAGGCCACCACAGATGCATCAGCTCTACAGGACCTTACCATTACTTGATCATCTCTTTACTTTTTGTCTTTACATATTATATTAATATACATAGTTCCATGTTTTGATGTCTTATATTTTGGGAATGGATGTATTACTGATGATACATCAAATATAGACATCAATTCTTGTTTAAAACTTGACATTTTTCTATTTCCTCTACTCACTAACTCTGTTGTTTTTTTTGAAACATGTGGTTTCTCCTATATGACTCAGACTCCATGTCACTAAGGAGGTACCACTTCCTCCCTAGTTTTCAATCACTTTTTTGTCACATTGAGGACAATGTTCAGCTTGGTTGGGGGGAGAGTTGAGGAAGTAAGTTTTGTTAATAATGCTAAGTTATTTTGGTAATTTAGTTGCTTTTTGCTTAATTTAAAATTTTTTAAAAGTTTTTATTCTACTCTCTATGGTTATTAAGGAAACATTTTCAAAATGAAAAGGGAGAAATTGAATTTTTGTTCTTTTTACTTGACTTAGAGTTTGTATTATGTTTAATAAAGTTGATGAATTGTTGAAACTTCTATTGAATTCAACCTTAGTTCTTCCACTTTAAGCTATTCACACACTGTGCACAATAGGTTCCGATTATAAGATGAAAAACTATTTCCCTCTTGACTTAGGAAAATTTTAGACTTGGTACCTTTGACCTCATTTAATAGTATTGGGACACCTTATAAAAGGCCAATGAGTCTTTGAAAAAGAAAGAAAGAAAGAAAGAAAAAATGTTTGCTTGCCTTGAAACCCGAGCAAGGTCTGAGGGGTATATGGTGAAAATCTTTAAAACCTAGTGCCCTAAGCCTTCATTGGTTAGGAGTTATCGACCTCAATGCTCGTTACAAGGGTGGATAGGTGGAGTTTAACATACTATAGGTGCTTGGGTATTAAAATTCATTCTCAAAAGTCCGGTGGATAGGTGGAGTTTAACATACTGTAGCGCTGAACTCGCAACGAGGAGTCTTTCATGTCAACCACAGCCTTGAGATGTTCACAGTATCTAGAGGCCTGAGCTCATGACCCGATGTTGTTGATGTCATCCAGAGCCTTGAGTTTTTCACAGCATATAGAGGACTAAGCTCACTACTCGGAGTCATTCATGCCAACCACAACCTAGAGTTGTTCATAGCATGTAGAGCCCTGTGCCCACTTCCCGAAGTTGTTCATGTCATCCATAGCTCTAAGCTTTTCATAGCATTCAAATCTCTGAGCAGTTCGTAGGATCCAAAGCCCTAAGCTCACAAACTAGAGTAACTCATTGCATCCAAACCCCTAAGCAGTTCATAAAATCTAGAGCCCTGAGCTTATGACTTGAAGTCATTAATATGGTTATCTAGAGCCTTAAGTTCATGAACTAGAGTCAATCATGTCATCCACAACCCTAAGTTATTCATAGCACTAGTGGCTTAAGCTTATCACGTAGAATCATTCATATCAACTATATCTCAGAGCAGGCATAACATCTAGAGGCCTGAGCTCATGGGATCCTAAGTCGTTCATATCATGTACAACTCTAAGTTGTTCATAGCTGCTAGAGCCTTGAGCTCATGACCTAGAGTCTTTTATGTTAACAATAGCCTTGAGGTGTTCAAAGCATTTAGAGGCCTAAGCTCACTTCCTACAGTAGTTCATGTCATCCACAACCCTGAGTTGTTCATAGCATTGATTACTACTCAAAAAGTGCTATTTCATAGCTTGTAATTAACTCTTTTAAACACTTTTGAGTAGTAGTTATCACCTTTTAACCCAATTAACATATTAAGGACCCTTGCAATCAATTCTAATCAAATTGTGTTAAGTTTTGGTGTTTTGATAGCTTTTTGATCACCAAAGCAATCCGAGATTGAGGAGAGTTCTTTGGAATCCATGGCAAAGATGTCTGGATAGGGCGTCCGGACACACCATCGGAGAGCGGCGGAACATGGGCTGTGGCAGGCTTTAGGAATTAAGTAGCAAGGCTTGCTCACTTTAGTCAATGATCCGAACAACATATCCGGATAGGATATGCTATCGTCCGGGGGTGTGATGTTCACGAGTGCCGTGTGCTTCTCCCTGAGGGAGTCCGGATAGGGGAGGACCCACATGTCCTCTTGGGAAATCCGGATGGAGTTGCTCCGGATAGAGATGCGCGCTCCGTGTCATCAGGGGGAGGGGTCCCTACACCTTGCACACGCAGACGGTCCCCCTTGCGACGCGAGACATAGCTCATTCCACCCGAGGAAGAATTCTGTCTAGCCAACATTCCACCTTCTCTGGATATCTCACATCCGGAATTCTGTCTGGTCAGACATGTCCGGATCCTCTGATCGGATATTTCACATCCGGCGCCTGACGTCGGATGGGAGAGGAGGGCGTTTCAACTTCCTCGGTCAGACATGTTCGGATCCTCTGATCGGATATTTCACATCCGGCAGCTGACACCGGATGGGAGAGGAGGGCGTTTCAACTTCCCCAGTCAGATATATCCGGATCATCTGATAGCGCTTACCGAGAGAGTTTCGCAGCCATTTTACACAGTGTCGTGGTGTTCTCCTAAAGCTTCCCGATTTTTCGACCGAGATTTTGAGATATTTTGCTTTAGATATTTGATGTCTAAATCCCCAAACTCTCCTTGTAATCCACCTATCATAGGATTCCTTAGTCTTTAAGTAAGAACAAAGGGTGAATAACCTCTTATATATAGTTTGTAATTTTCTTTAAGAAAGATATATATGGAATCGACGAACAGAGCACTTGCTCTGTTTCTTCTTCATACTTTTGTTTTCTCGTTAGTTTTCTTTCTAGTCAATCAAACTCTGAGGATTTTTCCTCAGAGGATGAGAGGCTAGGCTCTTCGTCTCTTGGAGTGAAGAAAGCCGGGTAAGTTTCCGCATGCATAAATTGGAAGTTTTGTTGTTTTAGTTTTTAATGAAGAGAAAGTGTGACCCATTAATGGTTTTTATATTTTTAGTTAACTTAAAACGCCTTTAAATCACCTGGGCCGACACTTGGTAAGGCAAGTGATCTCCATCCATTGAGATGCACTAGTTTATCTCTTGCGAGCTTTTGGGAGGTGGTTTGAAGGTAGGATTTTCTAGAATAACCAACGCTTAGTAAGCTTTTGGACTCCACGGAGACTTCCATTAGTTATCTCTTGCGAGCTTGTGAAGGGAAATCCAAGGTTAAGGATCACCTTGAATGGTAAATGCTAGGTGAGAGGCACGAGCCATTGCAAGGTGCATCAGTGAGAGGGAATTAGTGTTTGAACCCATTAAGGGGAAGCATCTGTACCACACCGGTTAGAGAATTAACTATATGTTAATTCTCTAATGTGAGGAAAAGAAACAAGTGACCGGAACTCCCTTTTTGTACAAGGAACCTGAGTCTAGTGATCTAAACTCCAAGAAACACTTTTCTTTGTAAGTAAAATCAGTTACTATTTTTGGTTAGTTTAAAACCAAACCTTTTTCACTAAAACATCTTTATGTTTTCTTTTAAAGCTAACCTTGAAATGAAGAGGCACCAATTCATCTTTGAATTAATATCAATTGTGAAGTGAAAGCCCATCCCAATGAACGACCCTATAGCCACTATGCTATGCTAGCTAAGGCTACCCTAGTACATGGTGTAATAGGTTATAAATTTTGTTGATTACTCCCTTCTGAGAACCACAATCAAGGGATACCAGCTGGACACGAATCAGCTGAGACACCAATTGGGAACGAATCA